>VZSV01000002.1:15164744-15174951 GCA_013398735.1 Nothocercus julius
GAGAGAGAAGAATTACGTGGTGTTTTGGAGACATTGTCTGTCTCCTGGTTGTTGCCCATGGCCAGCATGAGCGTGTGCATCGCTGCAGAGCAAGGGCCCACCTGAGATCATATCAGATGAGTGGAAAATGTGAGGTCTGCTAAGGATGGAGGGGATGGGTGAGGAACACCCTTTCCTGGAAGGGGACACACTGGCCTATTTTGGATGCTTTTGCCATATTGCACAGTTCCCTCTACAGGTCACAGCCAGAAGCACTAGGCACCCCAGGCTGATTGAGGTGGGAAAGTAACGGCTTTGAGTCATGCTGGGAGAAGGAGCCTTGCTCCACTGATGACTTAGTTCCAGGGTTACTTGGAAAAGTCCCTATTGACATATTAGTATTGATCTTAGGAATGTTTCCTGTTTTTTTTTTTATAGATCAGATTGGGTTCTTATCTGGAGATCTTTCATTAAATGCCCTTGTAGCAATCGGTGGAAACTCTGAGATCTCACGTACTGCCATAACACAGACAATTCTTATGATATATGAGTAAAAACAATAACTACCTTCTCTGAGGCTTTTGTCTCTCCCTGCGGGACAGTTAATGGATGAAAATCAGGTTAATTCCTGTGCAAAGACAACTTATTTCCCTTATTTCCTGCTTTTGGGAGGAATTTGAAGGATGTGCCACCAAAAGACCCGAGAAAATACAACACAATTGCAGAGGTGTGAATCATCCCACCCGGTGCTCTCTGGGCGCTTGTGTTGCCACCTCCCTGGCCTCCACGATTTGCTGCAAATGCTTTAAATTTGACTGATGACCGCAGCTGGCAAAACTCAGCCCACCCACGAGAAAGGAGGAAGGCTTCAAAGGACAAGCATCCTTCACTCTGGGGGCTCTCGAGGACACTTCATGGCCAGAGGTGCCTTTGCAAGCAGAGAGGTCAACATGAGACAGGGTCTTTCAGCATCTAACCCTCCGTGGCCCTGCTAAAAATCTTACTGTTCATGGGTAGCAAACAGCCAAGGCCGCTTGTAGCTTTGGCTTCCACCAGACCTCATCATGGCTAAAAGGGCTGTGCTTAGTGTGATACTGAGGCATGTACTGCATTTAAATGGGGCAAGCTGGTTAATGGACTTACCCAATGTGGAGCTCAGTCAGATGATGAGACTTTGGTTCCCAGCCTTGCTCTAACACAAGCAAGAGCCTGTCTACATCCCACCACTGAACAACCGCCGGGGGAGCTCTGCTCGTGGAGCTCGTTCCTCAGGTACGTGTCCCCTCTTACAGCATCATCTCACTGCAGCATCAATCTGCAGTGGATCCTTTGAAACACCCACTTCAGGGTTGATCCTTTGAAAAAATCAAAGGACTGGCTGCTCTGGTCTCCCTCTGTGTCCACCCACTGGACCTGCCATCCCAAATGCTCATTTCTCCAGGCAAATACACATCCCTCGTAGT
Organism: Nothocercus julius; assembly: GCA_013398735.1. Classification (NCBI taxonomy): domain Eukaryota; kingdom Metazoa; phylum Chordata; class Aves; order Tinamiformes; family Tinamidae; genus Nothocercus; species Nothocercus julius. The sequence continues at coordinate 15,166,187 of VZSV01000002.1, forward strand.
ATCAGGTTGGGGCTGCTAGGGAAAAGTATAAGAATACTTAGAGAGTGGCCCAGCCATTTAATTATCTTCCGATAATCTACAGTTTAGCAACTTCCTACACCAGGTCTGTGTCCAGACCAATTTAAGAGCTGCTGCCAGACTCTTGTCACCCATAAATTTGTCTACGCCTGGGTCCAGCCATACTCTGTAGCCTGCCACAGAGATGCACAGGACAGTTATTATTCCTGTGCTCCAAATCCAGCCTCGATCCTTATCTGCACTTTGCAAAACTACCTCCTAATCGTAAAACTCTGGCAGGGACCAGGCCCAAGCTCGCAGCGGAGCTTGGAGCCAGCTCTCCTACTAGGAAAGCTTTGCCTTTCTGCAAGAAGTACCACAGCCTGCTTAGAGAAACACTGAGAATTTATACCACAAATAACGACAGCGATACTATAACTTTAAAAAGAAAGCTGTGAAGTAGATTTCGTGATGACATTTCTTTGATTATTCTTAATTGCATTTGACTCACCAATGCAGACTCCAAATTAATGAGCTCTTACTGTACCGTGGAGCCTGGGTTATAAACTTAGACAGCAACCAAAACAGTCATGATAATGAGCCACACGAGGGTGACGTTTTTTCCCCTTGGCTCTCCTTTTTCTTCCCACCTCCCTCCTGAATTACAGCCAGAGTAGGGCTGTCTGCTTGCCTGGCTGTGATGGATTTCAATTCCCTGGACCATACTTAAATATTTGCTTTCAAAAGCCTAATGTTTGGGAGGAATTATTAAAGAAGGAAAACAGGCTGGCTCCCACTTGCTGTCTCTTGTCTTGAGCTTTGATGGTCGGCCTTTTTTTTTTTAAATGGGGATCGTCTTCCGTGCGTGTTTATATTATGCCTGGCGCACTGCAGCCCTCGCCCATGAGGGGATATATAGTAATTAAGTGCAATCAATAATGCCTATGCTTAACTTTAAAGCGCACTTTATTCTTGCAGTGCGGGACAGCACAGTACACACTAATAATCCCTCACAGCTGTTGCACAGTCTTTCTTTTCTTTTTCCCCCCCCCCCTCTTTTTGGCCTGTTAAAATACAAGGCTGGATAAGACCCTGTGTTTACTGGGAGCTGAGCTGAGTCACAGGCAAAGCAGAGGAGCAGTCAGGCCATCCTGCAGGCCCTGTATTTCCTGGCACTGCAGCTCTCCTGGGGTGACCTGGTGGCTGCGTCCCATCACCCAGTGATGTAAAAAGCTGCATTGTTCAAAGCTGCATTTTTTTGCAAACCTTTTTTCATGTATCGCCTGTGCACTGCTGTCCCGTACACCAAGGGAGCCCCTTTTTGCTCTGCACAGACCCGTGCCTGGTTTGCGGCTGGCGGTCTCAGATGCGGCGGTCATAAAATAGCAATGCCCGAAGCGCTTGTTCCAGCCACTGTCCCTGGAAGGAAGCCTGTAGGACGGGACCCTTCCTGTCTTGGGTGATTGCTTTCTCTCAGATGAGCCTGTCTACCTGTAGCTCAATGTTTTTAATCCCTTCCCTGTCTGAGGGAAACCTGGAGTGATACCACATGCAAGGGGAAGCACCGTAGATTTGGCTTCCTTAATTGTCTGAGGCCAAGGAAACAGGTTCCAAACACAAATAACTATTTGTAAGTCACGTTCCTGCATCTCAAAGGAACCGTTTCTGCTCTGCAACCTTTTGCTGATGCAGCAAGAAAAGAAAAACAGCCTGAAGGGGAGAAGCAAACATCCCAGCTCCCCTCTCCAACCAGGAGAAAGCTCTGAGTGAGAACAGCTGCTAAGCAGAAGTCTCTCCGAACAAGAGTGGTTTAAATTAGTAGGATTCTGGCTAATTAAAAGACTATAAAGACATAATTAAAAGAACTGAGACCAAGCTATATTAAATTAGTCCACCATCCGCCTTCCGAGCCATCATGGAAAAGTGCAGGCTGTTGTTTTCACCTAGCGCATCTGAACCACCCCTGTGCCCTGAATGCAAAGCAGGAGTGAGATGTCCTGGCAGCGCGGGATTCGGGGGAAGCAGCGGGCAAGGGGCAGTGAGGGGGTGGGTGGCTACTCAAATCCCCTCCAGACAAGGGAGGAGAGAGGGAGGATTTCTCCTGGAATTCCCTCCTGGCCATCCAGGGGAGGTCAATCTCCCGAGGAAGGTGTGAAATGGAGCAGGCTGTTCATTCCCTGGGATAATTTCTTCCCTCACACATCACTGCTCCTCTTGTGCTCCCCTGTTCCCACGAGGAGCGGAGCCGTGGTGTTTATGTGAAATCCGCAATTAAAATGCCCTGCTGTTCTTAAATGAGCTCGGAGGCGCTGCCTACCTGCAGGGCCCATCTGAGGCTCCCTGGAGCCCAGGGAAGGGCTTGGCTGGAGCGGGGAGCTGCTAGGAGCAGCTTGCAAGGATGTGGGAAAGAGAGAAAGGGAGAGAGGAAGGAAGAAAGATGAGAGAAGAAGGGAAAGGAGAGAGAGAAAAAGGAAAAGAGAAAGAGAGAGAGAGGAAGAGGAGAGCATAGAGGAAAGAAAAAACAAAAGTAAAAAGAAAAGGAACAGGAAATGAAAGAAAATAGGAAAAAGGCAAAAAAAAAAAAAAAAAAAAAAAAAAAAAAAAAAAAGAAAATAGTAAAAGTAAATGAAAAGAATAAAATGAAAGAGAAAAAGAGGAAAAGCAAGAGATAAAAAGGAAAAGAGAAAAAGAAAGAAAAAGAAAAAAGAAGAAAAAAAGAACAAGGAAAAAATAAGAAAGAGCAAAAAAGAAAAAGAAAAAAGAGGAAAAGAAGAGGTCATGGATGCTTCTACAGCTTCAGAGATGTAAATTCCTGACCTCCTGTTGCATTGCTTTCAGGACTGCCCTTCCGCACTGCATCCTGCTGTGCGATAATGACAGACCCAGGCAGAAAGCAGAAACCCAGCGGCCCTGAGAACCTGCTCTCTGGGATTGCTGACGTCCCACCACATTCACAGAAAGGTGGGATTCAGGTGGAGTATGGGCAGCTGAGCCCCCTCGGCACCAGCTGAGAAAGGCCTGGTTTGGCCCCAAGATTCCCTAGGCTCAGATGAGGAATGCCAAAACTCCCTTAAAACAGCAAAAATACTATTACACAATGACAGATGAGGATAAAGCTGACTTACAGTCTTTGCTCCCAGCTGCTGAAGAAGCAATCAATAGCGGCAGCTGCTCACGCACCCGATTTTGCAGGCTGGCGGCAACTTCAAATTTTCCAAATGCTTCCTTCCTTTGTGCTGTGAAAAGCAAAGGTTGGGAGATTTTTGGTAAATCAAGAATTCCAGAAATGTTGTCTAGAGACAAAAGAAGTGTTTATGCTCTTGAGCACTGTGTTAGGAAAATCTCATTAGAAACCCCAGAAGCAAAATACATGTTGAAGTGCAAAGCTGTGTCAAGCTGAAAAATCAAAACCTTTTCTTTGAAAGAATGCTAATTCAGGCAATTTTAAATTTGGGGGATTTTTTTTTTTTTTTTTTTTTGGGGGGGGTGCATAAATCATTCTATAGCATTCTGGCTGCTTTGCAGGTGCATATGTATTTCTTCCCTCTGCCCAGACATCCCACCACCATCCAGGTCTTCTCAGGAGAGGTCCCTAAGAGTGCTCTGCTTCCTTCCATCCTTGCTCAGTGCACTTATTAAAAGAAATGATTGTTTTTAAGGGGAAAATCTTCCTCCTCCCACACCAGACTATAAAAGTGAATGATCTGTAACTCAGACACTGTTGTGGCTATAAAACATTTCACTTTAAGTCACGCTAGGGCCAGCCCTGACAAGGAGAGTAGGTGATAAGCAACTTATGCTACCCAGTTAATGGCAGAAAAAAATGCTTGCAAAGCCTGAAAGGAGAGCTTGTGTAACGTGAAAGGCTCCTAGACCCATTTCTTCAGGAAATGTAGATTTGCAGTCACACTCTGTGTCTGTCTGTCTCTGAATTACGTTTGGCAGAGGGATAGTGGCTTCACTCATAGTCCCCAAACAGTTTTCTGAGAATAAGTATCTTGAAGAAAGAGACAACCCTGTGCCCATCTCTTATTAGAGAATCCACTAGAGAATCCACTTTGGGTCTGTAACCCCCACTAAGATAAGCTGCTTTTAGGTTTTGTGTCTCACTGGGCATCAGCAAATTCAACCTACAAGACAGAAGTCCACAGAAAAGCAGATTTCAGCCTGACTCTTGCTCAGGGCGCTCTGTACTTAAGCAAACAGTCCAGAGGGGGATGAGAACCAGGTCCCTCTGACCATGTGGAGGAGATGTTATTGAATTTCCTAGGTGTATCCATTGTCTGTGATAATTGCTGATACTCTAGACATATGGCAGCTGCTTGCATTCACTGACTTTGGTGCTTACCGGCTTATTCTGCAACAGATACTTGCTGCACAGGTTGGTATAACTCTATATCATCTTTTTCTTTCTTTCTTTTTATTTTTTTTAAGGTCTCCAATCAGAGGATAAAAAAAAAAAAAAACGGTTAAAACACAGTACCTGATAATGGGAGTCCTATGTGATTACACGACACTGAGTATCAAGAAGAGACTTGGAAGAGACCTGGGCAGTGCCTGCTCCACAAAGCTGGAGGGGTGAAGCTGCTCACCGTTACACAGAAAGTCAGGGACAGAGCCTCCGCCTGTGAAAGACACAGTGAGTCCAAGGTGTCATCTTCAGCTGAGCTTGACGGTCAGCCTGGTGGCCCATCAGGAGCTTGGTGGCTGGCTGCACCTTCGAGCAGGACTGTGTAAGGAGGTTTGTTTCTGAAACCACCATCAGCTAGCTTTGTTTGATGCCCCCAAATCTTCTGTAATACAAGGCCACAAGCAGTCAGTTGTCTCTCAGACAGTTTTAGACTTCCCTATCATCTCTGTTTGGTCATTTCCTTCCCAGACTGAAGAATTTAATCTCTCCTTCTGGACTCTCAGTTAGCCTTACTACCTGTTTTTGTGTTTTCCCAATAATCCTATTTCCTTTTGGTGCTGTGGGGAAAAAAATGGAACACATTATTCAAGATGAAATCCTGAGGTCCCTTCCATCCTGAATTATCCTATGACCCTGAGTGGATGCACCAGAGAAATGTATAGCAGTATAAGGACATTTTCTGCTTTGTTCTGTGTTTCTGCACAACCTTTAGCACTTGATTTGATTCACAATGACAGAGATAGTGGCATGATGCAAACGTCCCAAAAGGTCCCCTGTCGTACAGCCTGAGAAGGCTTAGGGCATAGATACATGCCCTTTCCCAGCTCCATCTGGACCACTGAGATGACTTTCCCCAGTCCCTCACCACTGACCCCCTGCTAGAAACCACTTTCTTTTCCTTACAGGTAATTATGTCATTTATTGATGGAGCCCTACCCCAGCTCAATCAGAAGGACATGAAGGTTAGCTTAAACAGTTTTACGTTAACAGCTCTTTGCTAATCCAGACTTTTAAGCATGGAAGGTGCAATCTACAGCATTGCAGCAGGCAAAGGTCTCCATGTGCCACAACTGCTTCATGCAACGTGGAAGCCTGGTGGGCAAAGGAGCTAGGAAAGCCCTTGAAAGTTGGAGGCAAAATCTGGTTCATATAAGGAGCTTGTGAACCCAGTGTCCCCCTAGACAAGCAGAATCCCCAAGGGATCCTTCTGTTGTTGTGGCTCTGGGTAACTCCAGTCGCTGGCAGCTTCAGGACTGGGGTGTGAGCAATACATAGACAGCCCCAGCTGCAAAGGGGCCTGGAGCACAAGCCAAACTGACCCCCAAACCAATAATCATCAGCGGACTTAAAAGGAAACTCCACCTGCCCTTTCCACTGGTGTCACTCCCTGGTTTCATCAGAGAGCAGAGGCACCCATGTGCTCTCAGAGAGGCTGCACTTTGTGGTGTTTTTGACCCAGCTGGAAGAAGGATGAGCCATAAATTTCACTCGACAGCCTAATCTCATTATACTTCCCAGCTCAGTTTCCAGGCCAAAGGGGTTTGGCTAAGCTTCAGAGAAGCATCTGAACTCTCAGATGCTGCTCCAAACCAACCTCCTAAATCTTCAGATGGTCACCCATCAACAGGAGTGATCTTCTCTTGTTGTCACTAGTTATGTACTAGCAGTAGTGTGCTCATACAAAGACACAACAGATGTACTCACACAGATGTTCACTAAGAGCAACCCTTGACGAAGGTATTGCAAGCCATCACCTGAAGAGGAGATATTAAAGGCACTGGTCATAAAAAAGCATGAACTAACTGCTGCTAAAAGCCAAGAAGCCGATCATCTGCCCGTGAACCTGCCTGTGGGAATGATTAATGGACCACCATCAAGCAGCAGAGATACCCACCAAATGCCAGCTGGAAAGGAAGTGGCATTGATGGGTATCATCTGGGGGGTCCTGAGCAAGTCACAGGCTTCTGCAGAAAGGGGAAATGATAGCAGGAAATCCTGGATTGCTTTTAAGATCTGAAGCCTCTGCCAAGCGAGTTTGAGACCACTGCTGCAGAGGCAGGACAGGGGCTAGCTTTGCACATGTCTGTATCCTGGTGGTCCTGAGAACAAAAAGAAAACCACGAAGGCAGAGCAGACCTTGGGAACAGAAGGCGACTGGTGCTGTAAAGATCAGCCAAGCCCTTTCCGTCAGCCTGGGAACTGGGGAATAAAACTGTGTGCAGAGTGGGACTCTCACTTCTCAGCGCTTTGTGCAAATGCTGCCTTGGTGTTTTGGTTCACTTAGCATTGCGGCAGCCCTCTCAGCAAGGAACAGACTCCAAAGCTTACCAGAAAATCTAAGGCTGTGTTCCAGTGTATTTGTTGTCAGAAGTTTTCCTTTCATCTCTTTGGGATGCAACAGCAGGGACAGCGTAAGAAGCTCCCTTAACCTTCGAAGGGATTGATCCTTACTAGCAAAATGCTGGTCAAGGAGGATTTCAAATGCATTGGCTTGTCATTCTCTGCCATTAGGAGCTGTGCCTGAGTGCCTGGTGGTGTTCCCAGAGCCGGCTGTCTTGCCTTGGCATACCCAGACTGCATGGACCAGTGGAGGTTGGTCTCAGACCAGGCTTCAGCCATGCACCAGCTTCCCAACCTGGAAGGCAGCTGGCTCGCTCCACACTGACACGTCTGCCCACCTGGACCATGGGCCAGCTAACGCTGCAGCGCTATCAGCAGCCCTCTCCTCTTAAGAGCATATTCCCACAGCGGGAACCTTCATCTGAGTAAAAGCAGATTTTGAAACACCAAAGCCTGCAGTCTCTGCGACTGTTTACCAGAGGTCCCAGGCTCCAGATAGCCAGGGGTGGATGTCAGGCTGGTTGAAGTACAGGTGAAGGTCTAAGGAAGGGGAGGGAGGAGAGTAGCTCCGAGTTTTTAGGAGACTGGAGCTGCCTTAAAAAAAAACTCAGAAAACCCTTCTGTCTTCTCCTATACCTCCAGCATCTGCATGACCCTTCTTTGCCCCAAGATCAGAAATTTCCCATGAAATCTTGACCCTATTAATCTTTTTAATCAAGCTTAAAAGTTACGGAAAACACTGTCCCATAACTTTTCCTCTGCATATTTGTGGCAGCGTGTCCAACACTTTTTCCTTTTCTAATTCAAGTTACTATTGGCTTTTTGGGCTCTTGTGCTCCATTTCTGGGAGTCTTCTCTTCTGGGCTAACTCATCATTTTGGCTTTCTAGAGCACCTGCTTGGGGTTTTGGGGTTGCAAGGAGAATAAGTATGATGAGATTCACATCTATATTTTCCGTCAGCATAGCGCACTATTGGGTGCACTTTACACTATGTAAACCCAGCCCTCCAATTTTAAGCTCTGCAAAGTAGGGCTTATTAAAGTGGTCAGAATGGACTGGTGAGCTGGATCATCAAAGACACTAAATATGCCACATTTAGTCGTTCCATTCACTGGAAATCTCAGACTGTAATGCAGATCCACTTAAATCAACCCTTGAACCAAAGTCGAGGAGAGCAATAGCCAGGAAAACAAAAGGAAGAAATTCCCACTTGTAACATGAGCAGCTGCTCCTGGCTTCTAAGATAAATTAGCACTGCAGAATGCAAGAAGCATGATGGGTCTCTAATGTCAGAATGCTGTCAGGGGACTGTAACCTATAAAAAGATTTTTTTTTCTTTTTGAAAAAAATAATCAAGTAGCTTTATTACTATGAAACTCAAAGTCATCACACAGCACACATTAGCCTTTTACCTATTTTATTTAAATCTGAGAGACCATGGCTAGAGTTTCACACCACTGCAATGAGCAGAAAATGCATGCACCACCATGAGCTGGGTGTGCAGCAGAGATACACGTGTGATTTTCTGAGCAGAGGGCTGCAGGAGCAGCGACAGCTTGTGGAGATGCTGCAGAGCCTGGGATGGTGCTGCCAGGGATGCAGGGATGGGGCAGGGACTGGGTCCCGTGAATCATGGTGGTGCTGCAGAGCCCAGGATGGTGCTGTCAGGGATGCTGGCAGGGTGTCAGCAAGGGAAACCCCAAGGCAGCAGCGCTGCAGCTCTGCAAACACTGAGCTGCTGAGTCTCACACGTCGAGCGTGGGATGCCGGGTGCCCTGAGCTCTCCCACGGCTGCCCCAGCAGCAGCTGCACCTCACACAACCGGGGACATCACTGGGCAGTCTCCCATTGCGAAGCCTGGCAAGGGTCTGGCACTGGAAAAGTGAAACATGGGAAAGTATCAGGATGGGAAATGCAGGGGTGGACCCGTCGAACACAGTGGGGATGTCTACTCCAGAGCTAGACAAGACACCTTCATGGTGAACTCTTGAGATTACTAGATGAATCTATAAATTC
>VZSV01000002.1:15183532-15196911 GCA_013398735.1 Nothocercus julius
GAAAGAAAGAAAGAAAGAAAGAAAGAAAGAAAGAAAGAAAGAAAGAAAGAAAGAAAGAAAGAAAGAAAGAAAGAAAGAAAGAAAGAAAGAAAGAAGGAAGGAAAGAAACATACCGTGAGATGTTGCCTCTGCAATTTGATGGCATTTTCCTCCCTGTCTTGTTGAGCAATTGAGATCCAGGGTAGGGCAAAGACCCTGCAACCAAACTATGCACTCCAAGACAGCAAGGTAGGCATGGAGAAATGAGCACTAGTGCAAAGTCATTAGGTGAACATTTCAAGAACGTCACTGCCAGCGCTGGATGTCCCATCGCCACCACACAGGACCGTTGCTCACACAAAGGCCATGCCTGGTGGCACTACAGTGTTCACTTGAGCAAAGCTCCACCTGGAATACTTTCCTGGCAACATCAGGGAAAGCAGAGCTCCACTGAGTTCAGTTAGTTTCGGATTATGTCTGTTCCCTGAAGAACCAGTATCTGTGACAGGACTGAACCTTTCCCAAAATGGGGTTTAAGTTGCTCGTCTCTGTGAAAGGATTGGACTCACCTCTAGTAACAGACGAGACAAAGACCTGTTCATTAGATTTTAGATTAGATACACACACATACACTCACGCACAATATTTATGCAATATGCATCAATCTCTATATGGGAACATTGAGGGAATTTGATGGAGATCAAAACAATAAAGATTTATTGAAGGAACTCTTAAAATAGTAAATATAATTTGCTAGAGAATGAGATTCTTTCTGTGGAATTTGTAAGACCAGCTTTTGCACTTTAAGAGAAAATCATGCCCTGACTGTAGAATTCTGTAGCTTGATTTAAAAATACCACAGTAATTTTACGGGTCCAAAATAAATGTGGTAGATCTTTTCCCTAATAGTCTAGAAGAATTCTTTGATAAATTCCCCAATGAACCACATACAGGCTGCACATTTTTTACACTCCTGTCAAGATATACATTGATCTGTTCCTTTACAGACAGCTGAGGTGGAATTGTCTTGCATACCACAGCATTATTTAAACTGGCTTTCACACTGTAGAAATACTGCTTCTCATTTCCCCCTGAACAGTCTGGAGTTGCAAACTTCTCTGGCAGCCTGATCTGGTCAGGTGCAGGATCCCATCTTCTCACAGGAGATGCCTCCTGAGCCTGGGATCCCAGCACTGCCAGCACCGGGAAGATGCGCTGACCTGATTCACCACCCAGGTGTGTACATGTGGTGCTAAGGGAGAACGCGGTACCCTATTAAATTAACAAACTAGCACATTCCATCAGCCAGTCCTTGTGCCCTCAAGGCATCCTCTGGAGATTTCCGCGACATGCTGACGAAACATTCAGACTACAAGACGGCCCAGTCACTTCCCATACATTTTTTATGGTACCATGGAAACAAAGAGTGCCTGGCAATTCCTCGGTTAGGCTTTCCATAAATCACCACACAACCACGAGAGGTACGTGCCCTCAGCACCCCCAGGTTTCGCTTGGCTCCCCTGCGTTACGCAGGCTTTTGCCCTCCTCGCCATCTATCCTCTGTCACCTCGTGGCCTCTGCTCCCTCAGGAAGAGTCTGGGAGAGCGTCAGCTTTTCTTCAGGCTTTGCGTTTGCAGACGTCGCTCTCCGTTGCTGGAACCAGTCCTGTACATGTGCTGGGCTGAAGCAACGCCAGAGCTTTAGACGGGAAGACAGTTTTGCAATGTCTCAGACAACTAGGGAGGAGACCAAGGGCAGCGGGACAGACTCAGTGACTCCAGTGCTGCAAAATTACTTTTTGTCCTGCTTCTGGGAATTCTCCCTCAGCCCTTTTTGGGGCTTTGACGTGTCCATCAGAGCAGATTTTTCTCTTTTCCCGTGTTAAAGCAGTTCTCTGCTCACTGTCAATATGTGTTTGTGCATGTGCAACCTTTTCTGCTCTGCTCCAGATACCATTCTCTTCAGGGGTCAGGGGTGCACGAGACTCCCCTGGGCTCCTGCTCCTCTAATGCCTATATTTATTGTATATACTGACGTATGAGCTGGCACAGCATCTGTCCTGGAGCAGAAGAGACCCCTCAGCTTTCCATGCACCACAGCAGGCACCAGTTGGATGGTTTGTACTTGAGACTCAGGGGTTAAGATTCATGTGCCCACCCCAAATCAAGTATGATCACGCTCCATCCTAGGGACTCATAACCTGGACTATCTCTGGGGATCTAGTGCCTGTGGTACCAGAAGCCATGTTGCCAGCTTTCCCAGGATCTGGGGCTTTAATTAGGCCTAAAAAAAATATCTAATGGAAAATACATCTTTCATTGCAAAATAAAATTAATTTTAAAAAGAAAACAAAGGGGGGAAAAAAATCTAAACGCATACTGGCTTTTCTGGTCTCAGGAGAAGGCTGAAAACTGCAGCCCTCAGCACCCAGGATGCTAGAAGACCTCTTGAGCCATACTGGTAGAGAAGATCGTTACCTGAATATAAAATCTGTCTTGTGACTGGCTCCAAATTGCAGCTGTGGTAACTGGGAGTCAGACTTAGCCCAGAGGTTTCTAAAAGAATAAAATGAAGGTAGAAAGATGGTGGCTTTGCCAATATCTATAAAGCTCAGGCAGAAGTGTCCATGACTTTATCACTGGTGTCCACTCCATAGGTCTGGAGGGGAAAAGGTGAGCACAGAGGCACAGCAGCTGGTGGGTGCATTTATCATGGCCTACGCTTTATTCCATATTTTTTAGGTGTGTTTAGAGCCAGGACTTCAGCTTGGACCATGGTCAAGTGATGAATGGGACCTCTGGTTTGGAGCCAAATCTGTCTGAAAGCATTGCTAAAGCATGTCTCCATGTGTGGATGCTCGTCTAGACTCCCTGGCTTCCACCCAGCTCTGATCAGCTCTTGCCCACTAGAAATTGCTGTATATCAGTGTGATTTGGATCAGGGCCTTTAACATTTTACCTCAGTGTTCCCTGAAAGTGAAAACATCATGGAGAACCTGAATGATGACGGAGACGAGACTCAGTATTTGTGTCAGCATATACTGGATTTGCCTGCCTTAGGTTCAGCTACTTTCATAGGGATTAGGGGCCAACATAGAAATCAGGTTAAAAAGCTGCTAAAACAGTGAGCAGATGACATTTTGATTTACAGCAGCTCTGCATGGGGCAGCCACTAGGTCTGATGGTGACGGTCAAGGGGAGCTTGTGCTTATCTGCTCCTGCAAGTATGAGGCATCTACCTGCTCTTGAAGCCCAGGGCTGTGGCTTTCCCCAGAGCTTGAGACATCAAGACCAGTCTGGAGTAGGACAGAAACCATGAAAAGTTGTCATCACAGCGTGGGAGCAGAGGTTGAGGTTCAATCACATGCATACAGCCTCAGACTTAAGAGCTCTGCATAGGCTCTTCTTTGAAAACGGTCTCAATGCTGTTGCCTGCAGCTTAAGCCTGCATGGAGAAGATGGTGCTAGGAACTACACAGCCACCAAGACCAACATCTCTAAGCTGCTGATCTCATTTCACCTTGCTACAGCCCCGCCAGTTTCAATGGATGCACTTTACGGAGACCATTAGTGCGACTTTGATCCCACTAACTAGGGGGACCAGTGAAGCTGGTCTGTGAAGGAGAGGGAGACCATGACTGGAAGGGCTCTGCGTTAACACCTTTGCTCCTGGAAACCTTCTTCCCTGGGGACATTTCTGTCTTGTTGCCTTAGATTAACCTCCCATTAAATTATTTTCATCAATAAATTGCCAGAACCTGCCTCGGCGCTCATGGCTGGATAGGTTATGTGCCTTTGCCAGCTGGACCTGGCACATGCAGCAGCCGTTAGGCGCTTATAGGCACAGGGTTTTATTAAACATTAATGGCTTCAGCTTCTCTCCCGCAGCTAACAATAAAAGGGGTCATTTAGGTTTATTCTGACACCAATAAAGAGATTTAGATCTGTTGGGAAGCTGTGCAATGGAGTTTCTTAAATGCCAATGTGCAAGAAAATGCACTGCTTGTAAGTTGAAAGTACTCGTACAGTGGGTAAGCTGCACTCGGTTTCCCGCATGAAACAGGGGGAAAAAAAGTAGATAAAACTACTTGCTAGGTAATGACTGATGGGAGACCCCAGAGGTGTCAGTAAAGGGATCAGCACATAAGAGCCAGGCACATTTGAACCCTGAACCTTCCCAGTGCTGGGAGTTTGCCTGCCCCCAAAGGGGTCTGTTTGCTTTGGCACACATCCACTTACATGTTTGAAAAACATGGCCCTGATGTGAAGGTTCAGGGAAGAACAGGCCATTTCAAGAGTATGAAACCACAGCATCTCAGAACCCTTATCTGCTACTGACTGGGGACAAGGGTCCTGCACGTGCCATCCCATCTCTTCTGCTTTCCTCGCACACTGAATGATACTGTGCACCCGCTTACAATGCTTGCTGCTGGAGTGGGCTATTTTAAGTCCCCGCAACACCGTCTTCTGCGTCCTCTTCTCCTTTTTAGTTTCAACAGAAAACATCTGTGAGTGGCTCGTCAAAACAAACCCCCACCGGTGTCTGATCTTGTACGATAACGTGCTCTAATGAGGTTATAGCTCCCCTCCTGCCTTGCAAATGCTTCAGAGTTGCTCAGGCTGGATTAGACAGGAGGTAATTAGAGTGACATGCTTTCATGCACAGAGAGAATAAAGGAACACAAATTTCCTGAATGGACAAGAGCTGCTTGGCCTCGGCTGAGAGAAATAACCAGGCAGTGATCTAATTCACTTTACTGTTAATAGATTGTTATCTGTGGAGCCCTAGTGCAAACACTATAAGCTATAAAGAAATACGGATAAAAGCCAGTGTTCCAAGTATTGCAGAGATGCACACTCATCCCAGTGCTGGTCTTGCTGGCCTTGGCCCAGCTTCAGTTTCTGCTCATCCCTGCAGCTGGCTCGGGCAGTAACAATCGTGTGGGGCTGTGCAATCAACTGGCTCCCAAATTGTAGGATCATTGGGCTCTAGGGTCAGACTGAGAATTAATCAGTTTGCCTTGTGGAGTTCAAGCCAGAGCAGGCAGAATTAGAGCCAAAACTACCCTTGGGCTCAGATCTTGGGCTCTGTCTGCTGCAGCAGACAGGGACCCTCCGCCTTGCAGGGGTAGAGGTGCCCAATGGTTCTACAATGCAGTTAAGGCCCATATCCAGGTCCATACAGCAAATCAGTCCTACAGTACCCTGGTGGATATGAGATGGATGTGAAATGCTTTGGCCAGGCTGCTTCAGGATGGCCTGTAGGTTTGGGAATACCAAGCTATCAGCTGTCAACATCACTCCTGCTCTGTCTTCTGCTCTCATATGGAGCTCTGCTGCATTTATCCTGCTTTTTTCCATAGGCAGAACATATCCCCCACACACCACTTGGGCCATCCGGGTGTAATCCATTAATCCATGGTTTTAGTTCTGCACCCAGCTCTCCCAGCTCAAGGTGTGACACTTCTCACACCTTCAGGTCCCTTTCTCCAAGGCTAGTCATGGCCAACTGGAGAAAGGATGTGACTACCACCAAGCCTTGGAAATACGCTTCCAGTCCCAACAGTGAGGATGTTTTTTCTACATGGCTGGAATAACGCAGAGAGGGGCTGCTGGGTTGTGCTGTTGTTGGCCCAACATCATGGCAAGCAGCACAGCAGATCAGGTGCCTTCATCACAGCCATGTGGTGAAACCTCATCCTTGCATCACCACTGGCTTCCCAAGCACCCCCATATTACCTTGACTGCCTTCATAATGTATAGTTTCTTTTGTCCGTTTATGCTTTCCTCAGGCAAGAATGCTGTCAGCTTCCTAGACAGGTTTGGATGTGTCAAAAAACATAATCTTTTGGGCTTGATTTAGCCTACTTTTGAGAAGAGTGTATATTCTACTGTTTCACTGACAGTTTCACTAGACATGAGACAACCCCAGCCCTGCCTGTCTCGTCTCTCCCTAGTCAGCCTCCACCTCCTAGCAAAGCATAAAAATGCAGCCTTATGGCCACAAAACCTGCTCTTCCAGCTCACTCCAAACACGGGCTGGGGGTCTGCCCGGTCACGCACACAGGACCTCTGGGTCTGCTCTTCTTCCTCTGGCATCGCAGGCAGCCGAGGGCTGCTGAGCCTTTCCCTGGCTTTGGTCCATTTAGGTAGTGACAGAGGACTGCAGTTCTCTTGGGTGTTTTTAATAGCTTCAGCAATAGGTAGGTTAACACTCAAATCTTGGCTTTGACAACCACGCCATTGTGTCCTGAGGTGGGAAGTTATGCACGGACACACAAATAGTGCCAACTGAAGTCCATGCCAGGGAGCGAGCCCCATCCTCTCTTATTTATTTAACAGTGCAGATGTAACCTTGAGGACTCTTCAATCCACCGTTTGCATCCTACCTTTGAATTAATGCCATGCCAGGCACGGAGAGAGCAGCCTGGCTTTCCTCATGAGCACCAAACCCTGCCAAGAAAGCAGAGGAGCCACACGGTGGCTCTCATTCAACTGGAGAATTTACTGAAGGCAGCAATTTTCCAATTGCTTGAAGAGTTGTCATTAGACAGTTTAAGATGGCAGATTGCTAAATTGCTTTACGGATGGAGCCAAGCAGGCTTCGACACGGCACTCTTTGCTGTGAGAGTCTGTGTGCACTGCAGTTCTTGGATTGGGAGAGAGAAGGAAACTCGCTGTTTTACTTTGAGAATCCTGCATTGCTGGGAAGAAGCACGGCTTGCCGTGGAAATAGGGGACACAAGATACAAGGATGAGAGGAACATCATCTTGGAATAAAGAATTCTCATTTCTCTCTGTGATCTTGGGTCCACCCCATGGTTTCTACTACCACTCATCACAGAGCTGGCGCTTTCCTTCTGGGACAGAAGGATTCAATGTTTATTAGGGCTTCTATGGATGGGGAAACTGATGAAAGACTTTCCTGGTGAAGTCTATATCTGTGACCTTCGTAAGGGGGGAAGCAAAGATAGGACTCAGGAGATGGTGGTGAAAATAACTTCTCATAGTGGCAAAATCCATGTCTTAGTGTTTTGATTTGTTTTGTTTTGTTTTTCTTTTTCCACAGTAAGTATGTGTATGACAACCAGATAAAAGATACCACCACTCTCAAACAAGATAATTTAAGCTAGTCAGTGCAATGAAGAGGATGGAGCAACACCAAAGTGCTCTGGCATTCTGGTGACAGAGGTTTAAACCCTTAGCTCATCTTGGGTTTCGGATATCCCAACTGTTAGACACATCCTGAAGGTTTGGCAGGATGTGGAAATCGAGGAATTCTGGTTTCCTGTGCATCTGTGTGCTGGGATTTTGGTGCAGAAGAAGGAGGTAAGCTTGAAAGATGCATGTTTAAAACAGTGAATGTTGGTCCCGCCTCAAGGCATGGTATTAGATGTCTCACCCTTGTGGATCATATAATTCTTGTGGACCAATAAGGTGGAGAATTACATTTCAGCCTTTCTTTTTCTCAGAACATTTGGAAGGAGACTGTAAAACTCTTCTTCTGATAAATTTGGTTGAAATCACCAGGATAAATAGACATTTAGAAAAATGTGCATACATATATATATATATAAAATCATGTATGTGATAGAGAACATAAAAAAATCTATTTTTTAATGTTTTGAAAGCCTTTTTTTTTTTTTTTCACTGAACAATTAGAAGAAGCCATGAGTAGAATACATATATGAAAACCCTCTGGCATAATTCTTTCTTTCACCTTGAACTTGTTTACCTGAGGATTCTTCTGGGATTTATGCTAAGAAATATGTCTCCAGTACCTTGGACATGGAGAGTCTCTTACTGAAGTATATAGAATTGGAATAAATGACATTGAATTTCTGTTTCTCATAAATCTTAAGCCACTGATGCTGGTACCACCTGGGTAAGATATGCACTTTGTGATTTTGGCTTTTAAATGTTGTTTTCATAAGTGATCGTGTCACATTCATGTGGTCTAAACTACAAACACTAGATCATGTTGGCTGGGCCCTTGCACAGATCTACAGCTGGACAAGGGCACCCTGAACACAAGGACTGAGGTGATGTCCAGCCTTTCTGACCAGACAAAACTAATTCCCCTGAATTCTATCTGAAGTGAGGTGTAGAAAGTCCCTCTGGGAAATGGCATTGAGGATCTGAGTTATGTTAGTGCCTCTGAAAAATACTTTCCATCACGATGATGGTTGTAAAAAGCCAAGTGATACAAACCCAAGGCCTAAGAGAAAAAAAAAAAAAAAAAAAAAAAACCTTTTTTGTTTGTTGTTGTGGCTGTTGTGGCTGCCCAAAGAAGATAGATAAAGCAATGAACTGATGAGGAAGGAAGAGGGCTGCATTAGCAGCAGCTTCCAGAGGCTGAATGCCCAGCACCAGAGTAATCTCAAAGGCACCAGAGCATTAGCTCACACATGCAGTCTCCCTGCCAGCACAGAATTGCTTTTACATGTTTTCCAACCATTTTACACTATCTCATCCTAAATGTGCCAGTTCTTCTTTTTCCAGCCCCAAAGGGATCCCATGTTGCAGGTAAAGGGGGGCGACACAGGCCTGAAGGGACTGGTGTGTATGAAGGCAGGGACTGTCACGCAGCAACCCAACATGTTCAAGCTGCTCTTCCCCAGCCCCTTATAGCAGTCACCCAGTACCCAGCAGCAGACTCCAACCCACAGCTTCAGTTAATGCACCACACGGAGACGTACTTGCATCCTAATGTTTCATTCCCATCACGCCAGAGAATGCCGTAAGATTGGGAATGACAACAACCTTAAGATTGTAATTGAGTGGGACTCCTTAGATGCTGTCCTGTTTGTAGGACCCCAGGGATCTCATTTTATACTCCAACTAGGAGCCTAGAGCAGTGAATGCTTAAGATGAGAACTCCCTTCGAATAAAAATGCTGCTCTAGTACTTCTGAGTAGTTTCTCACTGGACTTGACATTCTCATCTACTCACTGCCCCTGGCAAACTTCTCTTGTGGTGGCGCTTCATCTCTCAGCTCCACACAGAGAAATTAAAAATCCCCGTAATATATTTCTTTAATCTATTCAGAACTCTGGCTGCACTGGGGTCTGTTGCATGGGTAAGCTTGTTTGAGTGAGGTCTCCAGTTCACATCCTTTGGTGAATATCCTCTCCAGCTAAATTCCCTGAAACACACAAATGAAGCTGGAGCAATGGAAGAAACAAAGGAACAAAGAATAAAATTCTCAGCAGAGAAGTGCAGTCTGATCACCGCTACTAAAGGGCAGAACAGGGGAATATTTTGGCTGCTTCATGTCATTCGCAAAGGACAAACAGATCATATACATGGCAAACAACAAGTAAGTTAAGAAGAAACCAGATGAGATTCTGTTTTGGGCTACCTCAGACACTGCTGTCCTCCCACCATGGCCTTTCCGTTTGCATCCCTCCTAGAAGTTTGGAGGGATTCTACTGAACTGCCCATGTCCATGCTGGATGTAGATACAAATCCATGCAAAGATTTCAAACACAAAGCACATTATCATGTTGTAATTTAATTCCATTTGAATGAATGTTTTAAATCTCCAAGGTTAGATTGGGTCCGTGTTTGTGACCTAGGAAGTCTTTTCCTGACAGGCCTGTGAGAGCATCTCAGGCAGTTTTTAATAAGATAAAAAAGGCTTCCCAAGTGCTCTTCTTTGAACTGGGTGCTGCCTGTATCACAGCTGCTCATAAGATCAGGCTCTTAAATGCTTGTGAATGATTCAGACAGTCACAGATCCACAAAGAGAAAACGATTTGTCCCATAGATTTGTCAGATTTCTTCCAAAATTTCTGACAAAAAATGTTATTCAGTAGCACTTTGTTTTTAAGCACTGCTTAACCTTTTCACTAACCAAATTCCACTCTTTACACACTCTGAGCAAACTCTAGCAAATGGTTTACAAGCTAGCCAGAGGCTGAAACACAGGCTGTTCCAGGAATACAGACTGAATGATAAGTTACTTTGGGGGAGAATTGCTGTATTCATTTGCCTTGTTTCCCTCTATTATTACTGGCCAGCTCCAGGTTCAGAGATGCTACTGCCCTGCTTGATGAATTGAAGGACTTCATGGACATATTAACACAGCTAGTCCGTAGTCGGCGAGCAGACAATTGATTACATGTCAAAAAGTCACATACTGGGCAATTTCGCTTCTAGGCTTTGCTTCCATTTCTCAAAATATGTGTTACAGAGCAAAGAAATCAAAAGTGAGAGATAAGAATTTGTCTGCATGGTAGGAAGCTGCTTGGAATAGGCATGGTCTCTCTCTCTCCCCCCTCTCTGTTTTTGTACAGAGCATCTTGTTGGGATTCAGGGAAGAACAGAACAGGTCGATGCCTTGCAACCAAGAGATATTTCTTAATGAAATATGAGTTTCTGTCAGAACATAATTTTTGGCTCAGAAACATGACTTTCAGTGACATTCTCCTATTTTTCACCAAGAAAAGTCAAAGCAAACATCCTCTTTTTTTTTTCCCCTCCAAATCACCATTTGTAAATTGTTGACATTTTAGCTGAAAATATTACCATTTGTGTCAAAAATGTTGAAATCTTCTCCTTGCACCTGTCTAGCTAGTGTCAGACTATTGGTTCGTGAAGACATTCAAGGATGCATGTTTCCAAGTCACCTCTTTCACACTGTGTCAGAATGAAACCGAACTTTGAGAGGCTGCCACTTCTTCCATTGATAGAAGTCCCATTTCCAGGGAGAAATAAGAAAATTGGGGTTTTGGTACCAAAGCCTTTCCTGTAAAGCCTGCCTAAAATAAGCTCTTATAACTCACATTGCAGTGGAGGCTGGAGGTCACAGTGGGTTGCAGTGGCCACTTGTGCTACGTGTTGGACAAGCACGCAAGAGGCAGCCCCGTCAGCAAAGTCCACACATGATCAGCAGATGAGGCGAAGCAGTGACTAGAAACAGAAGCATGGAAAGGTGAAATGACTCACCCCAAGTCATGCCGGAGGCCAGTGTCAGAGTTGGGAGTGGAACCGGCATTTCCACACCACTGTCCAACGGCAGCATGATGGATCTGGCTGTCTTGTGACTGTGTCAAAGGAGTGAATTGGAGAGGAGGTTTCACTTGGGTACTAACTTGTTTGCTGAGACTAGGAGGACCAGTCTGACTTCTAGCAGAGGCACAGTGCTCTCCTACTTCCCTTTATTGGACTTCTGGAGAAGCCTGGATGGCTTGTTCTCCAGCATATTGCCTGTGCATATCTGTATTTCCCCTAAGCCCTTCAATTTTGGGGACAGTCCTGTCGGCTTCTCCCACTTCCTTCTGCAGGAACCCCCTGACTTGTGCCCCTTGCTCTATATAAGGCATAGCTGCTGTGAAATCTGGGGCAGATGCACCTGCAGGGTGAAGGTGATCATGGCAGATCTGCACCATTACCGCTAGCCAACACATCCCTGCCTCCAAAATCACAAGGCACAAGCCCGGTGGGCCTGTGCATCACCACTGCCCAGGTGCCTGCGTGAAGCTACTCAGGCTTGCCCTTCGGAGGCTCCCCTCTCGACTCTTGGTGATCTTGGTGATAAAGCGATGCTTTAGGCCCCATGCCAGCGGGAAGGATGCCACAGGACACCAGGAACAGGGTTTTCATGCTGTGCAGTGCAGTGCAGGAACATCCCCTCCTCAGCATGCCAGTGGTGGGTCATCCCTCAGCTGAGCCAGGCACAGCACGAAAATGTCAGCCCTGGCCCATCTGTTCCTTAGGCCACAGAGCACAGGGCACCTTCTAGACCTTCCCAGAATGAACAATAAGCTTTTCTTCTCCATCCTGCAGCAGATGAGTGCACAGAAGAGGGGGATCAATATCTATCGACCACGGCCATTACCTTCATTACCTCAGCCCCTATGATTATTTATCTGCTCTCCTTTCCTAGCCTGCTTTATGTGGCAGAAACTCACCTCACTTTCCCCACAAGAAAGCTCCAGAATGGGGTTCCTCTGAGCCAGATCCAAATGATGAAGCCAAAGTTACGGTATTTTAGGATATGTCTGCCTTCATATGAGAGCTAAGCTGATGATGGTGCCTCTCACTGAAAACTTTGACTTCAGGTTAGAAAACAACTAAGGTATTACAGCCTCCAAAGCCCTTCTGGTGTCTCCAGGTGCCTATTCAGTATAGAAATAAAATACTTGTAACTGGCTGGCAAAATGTCTCATTGCCTCCCCCATGGTGAAGGAATGGATGCCTTGGATGTTGGGAGATGTCTGGCACCTCTGCAGATCCTACTCTCTGCCCCAGGCCTGGATGAGCATCCTGTTTCCCTCCCAAGACATGTGCCCTCACCCCATGTGAAGCTACTGCAGAGAGCTAAGCATGCAGAAAACTTCCCAGACAAGTGAACGTTTTCTTGATGGTTTAGTTTCCTGAGCCAGCTCACCCCAGGGTGAGTTTTTCATCTAAGGCTCTGCTGGGCCACGAGTGCGGACACAGGGCGAAGATGGGGCAAGCAGGGTCAGTGCTGACCTGATCTGCACCAGCTCTATCAAGAAGGAATGACCCATGGCCATGCCCAAGGGATGCCGTGCAGCCAAATGACATTTGCCCGTTCATGGATCCTGCCTGAAAACATTGCCTGCCCAGGGGACAAGGATCCTCCACCTCCAGCTCCTTTGACATTGGCTGCTGAAAAGCAAATAAACAGCTGATAGTGAAGAACAAGGGGGAAAAAAAAAGATAGAAAAGCAATACAGGCAATGTCTCAGGATCCACTGGCTGAAAGCACATCTTGATTACATTTTTTCAGATAAAAGATTGGATCCACTCCTTGTCTCCTTCCTCCTCCCCACCCCCAGTGTTTATAGCTCTCAGCCTCTGATTTAGGTGGTTTACCGTGGCTTTCATCTAAGTGCATCAGCATTTTTAAATTAGTCACAGGTGACTCACAGGGTTACAAGAATAATGTTAAATTATCAGACATACACAGCCCATATACTTTATTACCTCATTTTTGTATCTTCTTTATGGTTTGTGATAGCAATGACCTTATAGACTGTGGCTGAAGAGCAGGTTAAACTTGTTCTCTGTCAAAACGGTAATTAAAAAATTCCTATAGGGTAGGAAGCAAACCTTTACTCTCCAATATATTTCTCCTTCCAACAAGGCCCCTGAGCAAGTCTCGGAGAAGAACAGAAGACAATGTGCACAAAAGTCTCCAATGAACACGCTTATCAGCAGGCAGCGCTCAGTCAACTGCATTAATATTTTAAATAAATATGTATTAGGCTTAACAGGGTACAACATATGTCAGAGCCAGAAAAATACAGCAGTTTCTCTTTGGCCACCAAGCAATATATGATCTGATTGAGAAGAAAAAAGAGAAGAAGAGAAGATAAATACATTTAGCAAATATTTTGTATTGTTCTTATTTTAAATGAAGATGAAAGC
>VZSV01000002.1:15197054-15268113 GCA_013398735.1 Nothocercus julius
GAAAAAAAGAGAAAACACAATTATTTGGGGTGAGGAGTGTGAGGGAGGTCAGTTTTGATCTCAAAAGCTGCCAGGGGTGCCCAGCACGGTACATACACAGGGGCAGGCAGGTTCTCTTGCACTTAATTTCTTCCTGAGCTCGCCACTTGCCAATGGGCAATGTTACTGCACCCATTTAAAGACAAGGCACCAGAGGATGCACCAGTCTGCTTAACCAATGGGTCTGACGAACTAGTGACCCAGCTTTCCCTAAACAAGCACCTAAAATCCCACATGGAGAGTCTCAGCCCCAAGAACAGGTCCAGGCAGCTGAGGGCAGGGGGATGCCTGTCATCCCCATGCCAATGCCAAGGATCATGGCAAGAAGCCAGATGCAATGTCCCAGTGTTCCTATGCCCGAAGCTCTGGGCAGTGGAAAAGCTGGAATATCACATCATTTTCTTGCTCTCCTCCCCCCGCCACCCCTTTCAGATTCCTTTTTATTGGTGTCATTTACAGGTTACTAACCAAGTTGAAACATTCAAGCTGAAGTCCAGCAGTTAAAAAGCAGCAAGGCATTCAAAGTTTGCTTCCTGTGCAATTTTTTAAAGTGCTGCACTAAGGAAATGTTCGGGAGAGTGAAGCCTTGGCTTTTATATATCCCAGCAGACTTACACTTTTCTAATAGACCCGTCTAAATCAACAAAGTATTCCCCAGCCGGGGCCAAGAGTCGACAAAAATGACTCCAAGGCAACTGATGCAGCCACAACTTTTCACTGGAAGTTAATGAACTTTTAAAAACATTTGGGAAAGTGATGTATGCACAAGGCTCCTTAGTGTATCATAGTTAATATAATGGTCTCTCTTCCCTGGGGGAGACCCTGTCTGGGCTGTGAAATGTAAGGTTGCTCTTCTAAAGCTTTTTTTACATATATGCAGGTCTGTCTCGCTCTCTTTCCTTCTCTCCCCCTTTTGTTTTGAGGGGGAAGCAAAAGGTATCCAGCTCCTGCCTGTACAAATTGTGCACTTCCAAGAATTTGAAGGGCAAATAAGCAGGGAATAAATGTATGCATACCTCTGCACTTAGACGCAGGCAGCAAGAATTGCTGGCAGAAAGGACCGCTGGTTCACCTAGTTCTCAAAACTGCAGGTAATGCTCTGATTTCTCTTTAAGAAACCTGAAGATTTATCTCATGCTGGATATTTCAGAGAGTTGAAGGGATCCCTACATGCAGCAGACATGGAATATGAAACATCATGTAGCTCCTGCGTCTGCTGGGCTTGAGCGCAGTTTAGGACAGAAATGACCAAGCTACGCAATAAATCCCATATTACTGCACAAGAGGCTGAAACTTGAAGGACCCTGCAGCTGGATCCAGGAGAAGACGCCTCCCTGACCCATACGGCCTGTGGGTGAGAGCAAAATGCAAGAGAGACATCTGGAGTCTTGACTTGGGTGCCAGTTGCCACCAGGCTGACCTGGAGCTTTGCTTCAGAGCAAAACAAAATAATCCGAAAATATATCAAAAATAGACCTAGATAGGAATTACATAACAGATGTAAAACTGTCCTTCCTGGGACACTTCATGGCAACCTGAAGTTCACTTGGGTTGTCTTACTATGTATGGGCCATAAGCCCTGAAGAGAAGCGGGAGAGAATTTGGATCACATCCAGAGCCTCGCTAGTCCAGGAGGCCATGAGTCCTCCAGCTCTACCTCATATAAATAAGATCTCTTCAAGGGGAGCTCTGCTGAGCTGCAGTTTCCTTTGAGGATGAATTTATCTGGTTTCCAAATAGTGTTGTCAGGCCCTCGGTGTCTCTCTCAACTCTTCATCTGGCTTGTGCCAGGTCTCAGCACAACCACCCTACCAATGCTCTGTTCTCCCAGCGCCTGTTGACACCGCCTACCTTTTTAACAGATCTGAAGATTTGCCTTTTTTTTTTTCCCCTACAACAATACAATAGAGCTCATCTTGAGAGGTTATCACAGATGACCCTGAAGTCTTTCCCCATGTCACTGGTTTCAAACACAGAGCCTGCTTTTCTGTAAGCACAGCCTTGCATTCTTCATTCCCAAAGGGATTCCCTTCAATTTAGCTGAACTAAAAGCATCCTGCTGAACCATGACCAGTTAAGTACCTGATCCATATCACTCAGTTTGAGTAACCCATATCTTCCTTATTTGCTACCCTGCAAATTTCTTTGTCATTTGTAACACCATAAAAGGTTCCTCATCCCTGTATGTTCTATATTCTTGTCAAATGACTTATACAAAACCCCACACATTGTTACAGCAAGACCAGTCTCTAGGGAAGGCACTTAAAAATATCTTCACTTACTGAAGACTTTGCATGAGCAGCTCTGAAGATGAACTGTTCCTCCTAGTTGTTGCCCCATTTTGCTGTAAAATATAAGCTGTAAGAATCAAAATATCATATGAACCTGGGTGAAATTCCTTGAAGAAACTGCATGCATCATATCAACATGGTTGTCTTCTTCAACTCCATGCTATCGTCATGACAAAGAAACTAGCAGATTGGTTTCCATCTTGCCTGATCACACCATATGAGAAACATTCAAACGTTTCTCCATTCCTGAAGGAAAAGGATGTGTTAATATTTGGCAGGAAAATATCAGAGTGAAATCAATAGCAGGAACTGAAGAAGATTATGGTTACAGGTCATTTGTTTACACAGCTTTGCTAGTGACCCAGCTAAGGGAAAGTTAGTATAAGTTTGCAGTTTTGGAAACCAGAAAATGTTCACATGTCCAAGGCATGCAGGAGCCTGTGAAAACGGACACACTGAAGGAATGTCCAATACAGCAGTGTTTTAGCTTTTCGGTATTAACCATTTTATTCTGGACCAGAATACAATCCCTGAACAAGACTACAATAATAAACTAGACCTGGCTTAGGATATTCAGTTTCATAGGTATTCTGAATAAAGAAAAAATATTGTTTTCTTAGAAAGCTTGCACAAATATGAAACACACTTAGGTTAACATCTGAGGTTAACATCTTAGTCAAAATCTCCCTCTGTATTCCATCTGGGTTCACTGTACCTATACATCCACCTCATTCTCCATCTCTGCCACTCTGATATGATTAAGTAACATGGGTTTTTTTTAGACATTTACAGAAAGTTCATTATCACATTTTTTTTTGTTAAATATGACACATCTGGAATGGACAAATGTAACACAATTATGAACAGACTCTGTGCAAAACGCCTTACAATAATCAATAGACTAAGTCTTTGAAAGTCAACCAGGACAAGGCAGAGAGATATGAAGTCTGAAATCTCAGAGTGGCGCACACACACACACACACACACACACACAAAGAAGGGACGATTTACCTCTATAAGTGCAAGCGTTTGGGGCTACCAATTAAAACTAGCAGGTAGAAGGCTTAAAGAAAGAACAGGATGTAGTCCATTACAAAAAATACAGTTGAGCTGTGGACTCCTTGTTGCGGGATACTGCGGATACTAGAAATACACAAGGGTTCATAAAGAAATTACATAAGTTCCCCCCAGAAAAATCCATTGCGGGGGGAGTTATTACCTCTAAAGACAATATACCACAGAAAGGCACCACAACACAAATTGCTAAAGACTTGAAAATTGTTCTATGGAAATGTTATACATCTTTTTCCTATTCTTCTGCTTTTCTTTATATATCTGCTATTAGTCATGGCTAAAGGTAGGCTATAGGGCTAGAGGAAGGCTTGGTCTGGTCGAATCCAACATCTCTTAAGCAATTTTGTCATATTTTACTGTTCATAGTCTAATTTTAAAGCAATATCTAGAGAAATAAATTTTACCATTGCCAAGAGAGTACAGCAGGAACCTACTTGGCAGGCTAAGAAGTCTCTACAGAGAGCTAGAAGGAATGCTCTTCCCATTGCTTTCACAAACTCGTAGGCTGGGGTGCAAGCAGCTGTACACAACTGGAGGAGTTCTACAACCTAGACACATTCCTCAAAATTCGTCAAGGGATCCAACATGCAAAACTGTAGACACCGCTGTGTGGATCAGGAGAGTATTAATCCACCAGCTCCTTGGCATTGGGATGGTGGAGAGGTGAAAGAGACACTTTAGGTTTCAAGCTATAGATTTTCTGTATTTCTTCTCTCTTCCTTAGGCATCTGCTAGGGACCATTGTCAAAGACTGTGTTGGTCTGCCCCCGTGCAGCCGTTCAAGCACATCATGTTAACAGTCTGGGAGAAGATTCTGTTCAAAGGGTTAAACATGGTTACTGCAACAGTAATGCTGCTTTGGTGCCATATGGAGCTCATAATCACACTGTTAGCACGGCAGCTGCAGGCAGAGGTAGTGCTATGGCAGCAACACCTGCACACAGTGCTGGCCCTGGTATCGGTGCCCAGGGATGAAAAGAAAGCATCATTTAGGTGCTTCTTTTGACTGCTGTCCTGTAAGAAAAGCACAGCTTTCCTATGAAGAAGAGAGAAATAAACAGGAAGAAATTCAAATTTGCAGATGCAGACGTCTGAGCAGGAATTGCCCCTTCCAAGCCCCAAGTCTTGGAATCTGGAGCCTCTCAGATGGTGTTTTCTCACTGTTGTCAAGGAAAGTTTGTGAGCAACCAGATGCGCAAGTCTGAGGCACTATAATGTTTAGGTGGCCCCAGTGTCACTGTGTACGCCTGTTCTACTCCACCTAGAATCCCTCTGTGGGACCTGTTCACTCACTTTTCCCTCTGCCTCCCAACTAAAAGGGAAAACACCCTATTTAAAGTGCCTAATTTCCTCCATAGAGAAAAACATTGATGTCAGATGTCGATGTCTACGCTGGAGAGGTCTAATTTTTCCATAAACCTCGTTGTAACACCCATCAATTTGCTTATTCATCTGATGTAAAAATTCAAGGTTTTGAAGCCAGTCTCATGAGGGTCTTCTCTGGGAGTCTGAAAACAGCTCAGTCTGGCTGTTCTTGAGAGGAGAACAACTGCATGGAACAGAACATCCCATCTCCAACGTGTGTGTGGGCTGCGCTTGCAGGCAATCCCTGGGCTGAAATGTTTTGTGAAGGTTAATAGCAGAAAATTTCCAGACGCTGAGGAAATCTAGAGGTCTTAGCTTGTTTGCAAGAAATCTGCAAGCAAAAGGAGGGAAAAAGAAAAGGGTCTGGAGGAGGGGAGCAAATTCCCTGGATAATTGCCTAGACTTTTTTATTAAGAGAACATGGTGTTACATAGCTGGCTTAATCAAGACCCAGCACAATGTGCTTTTTCAGAGGGGTTGGTTTTGGTGAGAATTTAATCAGAACAGCTCTGTTGGCCCAGAAAGGAGAGGAGAGGGAGACTTAGGTGATAAAACTGTCCCCTGACCATCAGGAAGGGCTGCTACTTGAGCACTTCTTACTCAAGAAGACCTCATCCAGCTCAGGGAATATTTCAAAATTTTAATTTTATTTTTATCCTCAGTTTGGTAGGTCTGAAGGTTGCTCACCACCCTCGTTCACCGTCATTCCAGTTCTCCCTCCATGTAGGTGCTGCATGGGTTTATTCTGCATTAAGCATGAGCAAATCCAGTTCTCTCTGCACTGGTCCAAGTCTTATCTGTCCGCTCCACTGAGGGAGCCACGGCTAAAATGCAAAAAAGCCAGCCAGGGAGAAGGTGTCCTCCTTGATACTTGTTGAAAAATACTGACCTTTATATGGGGTCCTAGAACATGTTACTGCATGAGAAGTCTAACGCAATACAATCATTAGCTCCCATGCAACCATCCGATGGAGAGGCAGTGTTGCCTCGGTGGTGAGCACTGATGCGATTCATGCTGGGACAGCTGAGGATGTCCCAAGAAGACCAGCTTACCTGAGGTTGGGCACTGTCACCTAAGCACACCATCAGCCACTGAGCTGACACCACTCCAGATCCTCCAGGGGCACAGCTTACCTTTGCCCTGCTCTCCCCCAGAGTTCATTTTATTAAAATTTTGTGTCAAGCATTTGAGGGAGGTGGATTTTTTTTTTTTATGAGATCAGATGCATGGCAAGAGCAAGCTGTGGGCATAGCTCAGCAAGGCTCAGCCTGACCTTTCAAGCCTGAGCTATTGGAGCTACAACTCTGGAGCAGAATAAAGCCTGATTAGTGATTTTCAGAAATGTTCAGCTGATAACAGCAATTGCTCCAAGTTGCTGAACGAACACAGGCACTGGCGCTCGCTTTTCTGATAAAAAATGATTAAAGTCTCCTTAAGAGCTTCTAAATCTCCTCTTCAGAAATTCCATTAAGCAATCTAATTAGCTAATTCTATTAACTGATTAGGTGATATTAATTAGTTAATTTAAGGGGAAAATTTATAAAGCTATCGAAGGAAATACAAGAAAAGGACAGGGACTTTCGGCCAAGAGCTTCGTTCCCTCACCCCCACTGTGCCTTAATTAGGAATTTTAATTAGCCATATGCTGGGGGTAGGGAATCATTAATGGACCTCTGCTTACCCCATCCTCTCTTCTGCTTGTCCTGTGCCCATTGGTAGTAGAGGGTTACCAAAGCAACTGTGAAGGGTGGAGGTTTGGCTCCTTGGCTCTTTGCCTTCCTCCCCCACTTTTATTTATTTACTTTTTTTTTTTTATGTATATATTGCACAGGACACCTAGATGAGTGATTTAGAAGAGTGCTGTAAAAGGCGGAAAATGAAAAGAAATCCGTGCCTAGCACAGAGCTAACTGCTGCAACATCTCAGCAGGGCACTGCGGGACCGCTCCGTGTGGCTGCCTGGCAGCCCCCAAACATGTTTTTCAATTTGCAGCGATGGCCCTGAGAAGCTGACAAACATTTCTGATGCCAGTTTTGCAGATGGTTGCCCGTAGGCAGGGACACCCAGGGATGTAGTTGCCACCACATTGTGGAGGTGTTGGTGCTTGTGAAGCGAGTCGGGTGTCAGTGGAGAGGCAGGATGGGAGGAGAGGGGGAAGAGCACGGGGTGTCCCGTGCGTGGTGTGGAATAGCGATGAGCCTGTCCCCAAGCACATTTCTGGAGGTCCTGCGTGCAGACTTAATCCTGGCAGCTTTGCACAGCATCAGCCAGATTGGAAAGTTGGCCACTGCTGCTGCTGACACCAGAACTGCATCTCCTGATAAACCTACTGGACATGACACAACCTAGTCCTCACATCCCAAAGATCCTCCCAACCCAGGTCAATGTACAGAAGCTCCAGATGTGCCAGAATGATTCACGCAGTATCTGGGCATCTGAGACCCCATCGCACCAGTCTGTCACCAGCTGCGCACAGGTCTGGCAGAGGGAGGCACTTAAAACTTCCCAGGCATCTGCAGCGGTCTCTCCTGACAGACGCCATGGAGGAAAGGCTCGGTGTCCTCCAGGGACCTTTCTAGATAACTACTCTACCTCCACTCACGGCATCTTTTATCCAAAACCAAGGATTCCCCAAGGAATGGGAGTGGGTACTAGCACAAGGTCTCAAAGTCCCCGGAGGTACTGAGCTAATGATGTCACAGCAACTTATCCCTAGTTAGGTAACATTGGCATCCCAGGTGGTTCCTGAGCTGTAACCCAAGGAACAGGAATTGTGGAGAGGCAATAAGCACAGTGAATCAGGGCCCTTGTGCATTGATCAAAAGCTCCCTAGGATAGGGGAGTCCCAATATTTTCTTTTACCCAAAATCCTTTTTCAAGGATGAGAGCGTGTTACGTTAATTTTATCAGTGTAAATGCAAACGAAATGCTGGACTAGGACGGCTCCATTAATGTTAATGTTGCCAGTGATGCTGCTAACAAGAAGAGTTCTCTCCAACCCTCAACACACACAGACACACACAAATGAGAGAATTATGAAACCAAAAATTTGGGGCATTCTTAGCCAAATTTGGGGTGTTTAAACCTTCTGGTGGTGCCTCCACTGGGCTTTCAAGCCCCTCACAGCATCCTCACCAGGTTCCTACCGTGGGCAACGGCCTCCTAGGTGCTCCCAAGAGCTGTCCACAGCGGAGGAGATCTTCCAGGAAAGCTCCAGGAGAAGACATCATGAGCTGGTGGGCTTTGCCAGCCTGCCATCCCCTTTCCTCCACCCTTCCCATGCTCTGCTAATCACAGCTCGGCATGTACTTTTGCGAGGATCCCTGGAGCGGCAGAAGTTGGTACTAAAGTTCAGCTGTAACAGGAGCTTTGTTCAGCGGTGCTGGGACCAGGAGGTCAGCGGCAGCTGCTCTGCCAGCGTTTAACGCTTTGTTCACCTCTGCGCGCTCGCCCATGAAGAATTTCCTGTTTCCCGGGCAGTGCACGCAAGAACCTTCTTTTATTTGTTAGCCCCAATCATCCATCACTTTTAACTCTGTAGTAGCACCAGAAAGGCAACCTGCACGCGGCTCCCTTGTCATGCTGTAATGTGGTATCCAGCAGCAGCTCCACAGTGTTTTTTCACGAGCAACCTCAGGCAGCATGAGGAAATTTCTCAGCTCGCATTTTTGCAAAGCGCCGTTCAAACAATGTCTGTTCTTGAGAGACATGGGGTTTTACCACTGTCAAGATATTTAAATCAGGGCAAAACAGACGTATTGGAATAAAGTCCCAAATCGCAGGAGATAAGCATAGCAAAGTAGTATGCACAGCTTCTATTCCCCAGCCCAGATCCCACCTAGTCTACGTTTTCTGAGCATCCATGGGGCTAAGGAGTGCACTTGTTAACTTGGCAGAAATTGCGGAGAGTTCAGAGGTGGTTGTAAATGAATACACAAGTATCTAGCAGGCTGGTATGTGAGGTGGCTTGAGCACATGCTGAACAGCCTGGAGTTCCCTGACTTCCAGCCCTGATCATGCAGCGAAGTGGACTGTGTCCCTGGCACCTTCCTGGCTGTTCTGAGGATGTTGGGCATGATTTGCATCTATGCCGCAAAAATATTCTTGCCGCTCAGCAATGCACCCTTCCCCAAAGGTTTGCTCAGGCCCTAGGGCTCTGCTTCCTCCATGCAGGGATACCTCGGATTATGAATGCAAGCTGCACCTTTTGCAAAGAACCAAGTCATCCTGCAGGAGATAAAACTACTGCAAATCACAGAGGCTTCCCCTGTGCTTACCCGTGCCGCCAGGCCTCCCCACAGAGCTGGTCTCTAGGTCAGCTCACCTCACCTCGCAGCTCTTCAGCAGCCCCTGTCTGATTGCTCAGCTAGAGACCTAGGAATTAGGGCTGTAAATTATCCTACTGTGTAATGGTTCTAGCCTTTTATTCTCCAGCCTGTCAGCTGGAGACACTCTAAGCAGAAACTTTGAGGAACACCATTACTTGGAAATCATACCTCCACTTTCCTGGGGTATTGCTGCCATGAGACTTCTTGTTCCTTCTCTGTTTGTTCTTCCCACAGCACCTTATCAAGCGGGATCAGCGCACTCAGACAAGAATGGCACATAACTTTGGCCAGGCTGCATACAGTACTTCCTCAAATTATGTCTCAGCAATGCTCTCTGTCTCCTCTGGGGTCTCTGTGGTCTCCACCTCAATGCCTCTTTTGTAAAGTGCTGGATTCTTCATGGCTGCTCAGATTTTTTTTTTTTTTTTTTTTTTTTTATGGAGGGCTCAGACAGGGTTTGTCCTGTGCTTCGAAGATGCTGGTTGATAATATCCCACACGAGCTTCTGGAATATGGACAGACAGGCTTGCACATCCTGGCACCTAGTGAAGGCTGATCCCACAGATCACCAGACCTTCTGCTTGCAGTCACATGAGGGAAAAGGCTTTCATGGACATGGATGTGTCAGCTGCCTTCTTCCTCTCAAAAGCCTACAACAGGACAGTCTATCCTGACACCACCATGTTTGAAGAAAGGGTTACACTGAATCTGGAAAACAGGGGAACATCTCCAGAAGAAGCATCTCTGTCAGTGTGGAGATTCTCAATAGGACCTGACCACGACCATGTGGCCCGCGTGTGCTCATACCATGGCAAAGCTCCATCTGTGCACAGCTGAACAGAAGGAGAAAGCCTTATATAGTCAGGTGGAAGCTACTGCACTTGCTGAAGCCACGGAGTGGGAAGTGAGATCACGCGATGAATGATGAACTCGCCTCCTTTGCCAGATCCACCACGAGCAGCTGTGGGACACAGAAGTTCAAGTCCCAACTGCTCTAACACTCTGCAACATGCTGGACCAAATAATCTGCTGAGGCAAATGGTGCTCAGCTCCAGAGGAATTATGCCAAGGGCAAATTTTGCCGTATCATCCATGGAGGGTAGCAGGAGAAGGCAGATGTTCTTATCTGATTTGAACCAGATCGCACATATCTGGCAATCACTGTGGTAATGTATAACCCTGGGCCAAGCCAAGAAACCTGATCCCATGATGGGGCCTCCAGCTGTTGCTGCATTACAGTCATAAAACCTGCTGGTCACGCACCTGCTTGTATAATACAGCTTCACCAGGGGGAAAAGCCTTCCCGACGATCCCCAGAGATCAGTTTTGCCCTAAAGAATGAAGTTTGCCAGCACTTGTAGTTGTTGTTAATATGGTTAGCTTGGGCTGCCTGCTTTGGCAGGTTTGTTAGTATACTTGCAATATTTAAAGTGTGTTTTTTGAGTCAGGGAAACATCCTTTGTAGTGATCAGTGAATGATATATCAGCGGAGACGCAATCCTTGAGAAGGTGCAGCCATACCTTTCTGCATGGGGAACTTGCACATTGAGCAAGGTATCCAAGACTGGGTCTTGTAATACCCTGAGCTGGAAGAGGAATATAGCTAGGGCACACTGTAAGGATCTTTTCCTCAGTCTTCCTCTAAACATCTTCTAGCAATAGTCTAGGAGACCCTGTTCCTTGAAAAAGCAAGAGTGAGTTTGCAAGAAAACTTCAGGAGAAATAGCTACATCCAAGCCAAGGTCTGCCACACAGGCCAAGATCACAGTGTAGCACTTAATGACTGTTCTCATCAGGACAAAACTTGATCCCTCGTGTTCCTCAGGGCGAGAAAGAATAGGCTCAGGGCCAAGTAGAGGTAGATTTTTATCTTGCTCTCTTGTTTTCATTCTGCCTATTTTTTTTCTGAAATCCATCGGAATGTTTCCACAACAAAATAACATAAAAAAGTGAATATGATACTATAATTTCCTGCAGATAAAGAGCTATAAGTCAATTACTGGCTACCTTTAAGCCAGGAAAAATGTATCTGAATTTAAAAGGAGAAACACTACTGAAGTTCTTTTATAGGAGCAGAACCCACAAATAAAAGAATGGGCAGTTTTTGCACATTTTCTTCTTAAACTATAGAAGAAAAGGAAAGGTACACTCCTCTAATAAAAGATAAAGAATCAGATCCTCTCCTCTTCTTATTGATTGCACTAAGGTCAGATCAGATTGGTAGTTTGGTAGTGACCAACAACAAGCAGAAGCAAATGAGCAGGTGACCAAGGGTCTGTCCTATGGATGATACAATGGCTCTGTGTCTGTGCCCTTTCCAAGAGCATCATATCACAAATATTTGCTACAACAGCCTTCTGAATTGACTCAAATAGGGCCCCTTTCAGTGCAAAGACATGCACACCAGAAATTGCTTCATTTAACTTTACTTCTGGGCCCTCTCCTAGCTCTGCAGTTACTTGCAGTGATGAGAGGTGACCTCAGGCCAATCCAAGCCAGCCAGTGGACTTTCCCCCTGGAGAAAGGTCAGGCCTGGAGTCCCACATATCTAAATGTGACAAGAACTATCAACACATTCACCCTGTTAACCCCTAGTGAGATGGACTGTGCTGCTTTCCTGCCTTTGGCATTGAGCCACAGCCATGCACAGATGAGGAGCTCCAAAATGTCTA
The DNA here is from genome assembly GCA_013398735.1 of Nothocercus julius. Lineage (NCBI taxonomy): Eukaryota > Metazoa > Chordata > Aves > Tinamiformes > Tinamidae > Nothocercus > Nothocercus julius. The sequence goes on from VZSV01000002.1 coordinate 15,208,825, forward strand.
CAGATTTTGTAGCAAAAGCAAGACCTCAGATCAGCCTGCCTGGGTCACTAACCCACCAATAACAACTCATCATTCTTCTTGGATTCCCACATCCCACATCCATACAGTCAAAAACATAATAACTTATTACTTTTTTTTTTTTTGAGAGGGGTACCTGGATGTAGCTTCTTATTGGATATGGGCTGACTATCATGGTACCTGCATGAACCAGAGGCATTAAAAGCAAAAGGTGTGGCAACACACCAGAACTCCAGCTCTGAACTGTGTTGAAAGGAGAGTAAAGTGAGAAAAAAAAATGGAAACTTTTTTTTTTTTCATTGTATTCAATCTCTGTTTCAGTGTCACAGAACTGAAGTATAATTCAGATCGGAAAGGATCTCTGTAGGCCTCCAGCCCAAGCTCCTCAAAGCAGAGCTAGTTTCAAGGTCAGTTCAAGGTGTTCAGGGCTTTTTTCATTTCATTTTTGGTTATCTCCAAGGGTGAAGACTGCCTACCCTCTCTCAGCCCTTGTATTTCTTCACTACTCTCATGGGAAAGAAGCTTTTCCTTACATTCAAAATGATTTCCCTTGCTAACTTGTACCCATTGTGTCTTGCCCTTTTGTTTTGCACCTCTTCTCTATAACCTTTCTTTAAGTAGTTTCAGATAGCAAATAACTGCCTCAAACATTCCCTTTGACCCAGAAAGAAACTCTTTATTTTGATTTCTGGTAGGAAAAGTGGCAGTTCTGAATGCTGGATTTTGACACTATGGATTGTTATTATCCCCCCCACACTCCCTATCCGCCCTTACACCCTCCACATTTTTTTCCAGCTGAAGCTCTTTGGAAATTCAGGGTTGTATGTGCAAATGTTCTTCTGGATGACCAAAAATCACATTTCACATCAAACTGAATATTCATTAGAAAAGTGAACCCATGGGAAACCACTAGAAATTGGGTGCCTTTGAAAAATCTCACCCTTTCTTTGTATCCTCCTCCTCGTCTCTCATGGGTGTTAAATATTAAAAAGTGAGGAGCTGGTGTCTTTGATAGCGAAGAAGCCCAACTCTCTGCCCAAGGTATTTCCCTTCCTCCCTTCAAACACCGAATGATTTTTTTTTTTAATTCTGTAGTATCTGCCAATTTCCCTCACCCCACCCCCCTGCAGATGGCTTGATGCCAGATCCGAGCGAGCCAGGAGGAATGTATATTCCCATTATCCGCAGCACTACGGTGGAAGCGTTTAAGACGTAGGCTATAAATTCAGTCTTCTGCCAGTAGATTGCTTAGCAGAAGTCCCTTTTGCAAGAATGTCACCATGTGCTTCATACAAAGAGCCAGACAGAAGGCTCCTGCTGCTATCAGCAGATGGTTGGGGGGTCAGCCTTCAACGTGCCAGGGTTTGCCACAGCGCTTTGTGGAGACGCAGGTGAGAAGAACTCTTGCTCGATGTGTGGGGAGGAAATGCCAGACCACAGCAAAGGAGGAGCCCGTGCATTCGCAAATGTTTGCCTCTGCCACTGTGGACCACTCTCTGCCAGCCCCTAAGGCAGAAGGGATGGACTCACAATGGCCAACCATTTGTTTGCCTGAGAAATGGCACCCGGCCAAGGCAGGTGCCAGAGTACCACACATTACCTGGACAAGGACAGGCAATATGCGCTTCTCTTGAATCCTGCTTAGCCTCTGAGAGATCCCGTAGCAGTGAGATCCCATAGGTCAATGTGGAAGTTCCTCACTGGGACCTGTTTTTCCTTCACTAATTCCCTTCTTCTCTTATTTTTGTCTCATAACAAATGATACAAGAACAGCAGTACTTCATCTATCTTAACCATCTTTTCTCCTCCAGGTTATTAGGACACCTGACATAAAGCTTTGCTGGTCCTTCATGGAGATGAGTCACCCACTTCATCCCTGAGAGCTGAGATAGAGGCAGACATGAAACATATGATTCCAGAGACATTTTCTGTTTTATTCACCCGCAGAATTGCTAAGAAAGTCTGGTAGCTTTTTTTTTTTTTTTTTTTTTTTTCCCAAGGCACACCAAGTGTGTTACCACCAAATCCTTATTAAATTGGCAACCAGAAGATGGCCAGATCCACAGAAATTTTGGCACCCAGCTGCTCTTTAGATGCCTAGACTTCAACTGGTTTCAGGGAGACAAGCACACCTAGGCCCTGCATCTTTGCCTTTTTTCCCCATCCCTGCAGACATATGAAGAAGGGTTTTCTGTGAAGCTTTTACCACACCATAACAACACTTAAATTATGCCTAGATAGAAAGTATAAACACTAGTTTATGGACTTTGATAAGGGAAATTAATGTGTGAAGACTCTGAACACGGCCAGTGGAATCAAGCATAACAAGCTTCAGCCATGGATGTCTGGTGCCCTACTACACTTTCCCTATTGTTAAGGATGATGATGACCTATTTATTTCATTACAGACCATTGTTGCCTAGATATTTTAAGCTGCTTCTAATTAGCAATGTCTGTTTCTGTTGCCACTGTAACACTAATTTGGTTTCATATAATTTTTAAGCAGACTGAAATGTTTCCATCTTTAATGCATTTCTCCTATTCCTTCTGCAAGCAAGAAATGTAAATACTGATCAGCCTGACAGATAAACCAGACCTAAATAAGGGGGGGTCATTTCAGTGGAGTTAATTAACATTTATTGTAGATTCAGAGCATATTCTTATGTTCATGGAGTGCAGGGTATTTCTTCTGGATTAAACAAAATATATTGCTTGAGAGCAGAAACTTGGAATATATTTCTTATTATAAGCATCATGGTGGGCATCTGTAAAACAAAGGTCTAAGCCTTTAAAAAACCCTGCTGCCATAAGGTTTGTAACAAACACAGGCCATGCAACCTGGCAGTGCAGCTTTTTTCTTCAGTCATCTTCACTGTCTTCCTTGAGCTCCAGACCCATGAAGTGCCTTTCTAACATCCTGTCTAAGAGGTGTACAGGCAGTTCCCTTACAACAGACATCCTGCCTTTCCATACCCACTTGGAAATAGCTATTCCCTTCTGCAATGACATCAATTACCCTACAGAGAAGTTATCTTGAAAACAAGACCCTTAAATGTAGTCAACTGGTTGTCTCTGTCTACATGTGAGCTAAGTGGATTAGCTCCCGTCAGAAGTAATGGATATCGGTTTGGTTATTCAGTAGGCATCCAGTGCTATTCCGGATGCCCTCAGGTTCTCCAGGATGTCCGTGCATAGCTGACAAAAGTACCAGAAAATCTATGGGAGACCTTCCTGGAGCATCAGGCAGAAGACTGCCCCTAGCCAATACATTCAATCAAACCTAGGGTGCAGTTCATACCATCAGCTAATGCTTGTCTACTTTGGAGAAAGCTGAATCTCTGCCTGGATCCCACTAGCGGTATTCACTAGATCTCCTCACGTACAGTTGGAATTCAGATGCTTAGATCCCATGTAACCACAGAACCTTTCATGTTGGAATTTGGGCTTCTTAATTTCAAGCTGAATTGCCTCTTTCATGTACTGGATCGGGTCACATTGCCCTCAAGTGGACAAAGGCTCTATCACAGTGAGCTGCACAAGCCAGCAGTCATCAGGATGCTGTCTTCTCTTGAGGACTAAAAATAAAAATAAAAAAAGGTGATAAAGCCAGATGTCCAATACAATGTGTGCAATGATGAATGTTAGTGGAGAGAATGCTAAGGTTGCAAAGTACAGGCCAAAAAGTTACAAAGGAGAGGGCCGCAATTCATGCTGCCAGGCCATCAACATAATTCAGTTGCTTCGTACACTTCCATTATGATACTATCTCACTCAAATCAACATCAAACAAAAGGTGGTAGCAAAGCCAAGAACATAATTTACCTCTTCTGGATACCTATACTGGACCTTAATCACAAGCAAAAGCATTTGCTTTTTGTGCATTCTGCCTCATTCACTGTCCACTGGTCCCACTGAATAAAGCTGGGGCTATCTATCAAAATGTTCATGGTCTTATAAAAAGAAATCAAAACAAGAGATTAAACTGAACTCATCTTAATAGCCTAAATTCTGGCAGTTCCTAGCACCAGGTATCTTAAATTTGCAACCTTTGGAGTCTTGCTATTGTTCATGGTTGGACTTTCTCTCGGTTTAAAAAAATATCAGTAAGCAATTTTGTAAGAACAAAAGCTCTTTTACATGAAACTATACTGACTATTCCCACATAGGTCTAGAGAAAAATCTGAATCCATGGATCAAAAACAAAGATCTCTACAATTTGAAGGAAGGTCTATGGTAGTGACAAACAATTATCTCTCATTTGGAGATATTACCAGAGGACAACAAACTGTATTGTCAGTTTATTTGTTAGATGGAGGAATAATTCTGGAAACAAAGTTTTCTGAATCCTACTTCTGTATCTGGAAAAGAGCATTCTCTAGCAGAGGTAGCTAACGACAGGTTAACAGGGGAGATAAAAACAGGTGTCTCTCCACGTCAGATTATTGTCTGGGAAGAAAACGAACTTACTTGAATAATGTCCTCTTCCAACAGTGTTTTGGAAGGAGGGCATCTCCTGTGAAGGTGGCTCTATTTCCTTGGGATTCTCCACATCTTGTTCTTTTCCCCCCAAGTCAGCTCCCTCTTCAGATCTCTCAATTCATCCTATAAAAGAGGCGTTCAGGCTTGAGGATTCTGTGCAAAGTGAGGGACATAAACAAGATGTTCCAGATTTATAACTAAGCCTTTTGTTGGCCTTTGTCATCAAGAAAATATGGTCAAGGGAAGGTGGCTTCTGGGACAAATCTTGTCCTCACAGCTCCACTGCAAAGCATGCTCCCCCTCCAGGATAACCTGTGTCTAAGCTGTCCCCTTCTAGTCTCAGCTGGGAGCAGCTTGTGTGCACTGTAGTTTATACCACAGGGACCTCATTACATTTTCCAACTGTGGACTAGACTGTCCTAAAGGAAAATAGGCTTTATAAAAAAAAAAAAAAAAAAAGTAGGTTTTATGCCTACTAATGTGCATTTTAAATCACTCTTCATGGACCTCTTGGAAGTAACACATGGCCCCTAGGTTGACACCCTGTGGTCTGAAGGATGCCTGCTCCCTTGCCACTTCTACCTGGAGGGCTTTTTCTCTTCTCCTCCCTGCTGTTTTCGTACTGGGTCTTCCCTTTCAAGGCAGGTCCACTTACCATCTCCTCAGACTGCTAATTGCCCTCTGGAAAACAACAAAAAAAACCCAAACCAAACCAACCAAACAAAAAGAAACAAACAAATCCATGCTCTACTGTAGTGTGTTGTCTTTGGCAGCAGCTCTGCTTTCCTCTGGCTTTTATCACTCTCCCTGTTGCAAAAAGCCTGATAAAAAACTTCTTACCTCAGCCTTTGAATCCTGAAATCCACTGGCTTGGAGTGGGTTTTTGGAAGGCGCCATCACCTGCCAGTGCAGAGAGGAGCCAGGATGCCGGAGAAGGCAACCACAGCAAGGTGCAGATGGTCTGGCAACCAAACCAGCTGCTCTGATGGTGGGAATTAGGAAGAGAGTCACAAAGGTGTCCCCACAGTAGCCTTGACAATGGCAAAGGAGGCGTTTAAGTAAAAGGGAAAAGAGTAGTGACACCCTCCAAGAATCCCTTGCTCATCAAAAAAGGCAATCTTAATGAGAACTGCAGGCCCCAGGCAGTCAGAGGGAGTCTATTTAAAGAGGGTTCATATTCTATCACTTACGAAGTTTCATGGAACATTTCACGGCATATAAGGGATCATCTAACTTTATCTTTTCTTTACAACAAGCTGTGGCCTAGCCCTTCCTGGAGCCTGACAGTACAGATTTGGAGATAGCTCTTCATTGCAAAGGAGGCTGCAATACAGAAAGCTGCAACCAAGATCAAGAAGCACCATAACCCCAAGGCACCTCACTATTTACTCACTTGCTAGGGTGAACGCTCTCTTAGACAGGGAAAGAAGACTTTTGGGATGGGGCTAAACTATTCCTAGGTAAGCTTGGACCTAATTTGTGTTCAAAGTCGGATACACAAATTGATCTCTTAGGTAACAGAGAAATCTGTATAAAGGTAGACCTGAACAGCCATGCTCTCAGAGCATGAAGAGGTCCAAGCACACTGGGCATCCCAGCAAGGGCCCAGATTTGCTCAGAAAATGAAGCAGAGGATGGAATTCAAGTGGGGCCAAGTATGCTTAGATTATTCTACAAGCGATTACCAAGAGATCTTTACACTCTGTAGACAGACTATTTACACCTAATTCTTCCAATAGTCCTCACTATAGCACATAGAATAAGCCCTTCTAGAAAAGAGAATGTGATAGCCAGTGTGATAATGAATTGTGGTTCAGCATATCTAAACCATTAGAGACAGGGAAATTAAGCATTAGGTAGGCCAGATGGTAGCTAAAGAATCTGTAAATGCTGAAGTTGAGAAGCATTTGGGAATTTTCTCAAATGAAGGGAAACAGTTAAATGACATAGGTCTAGTAGACAATTTTTTTTCAGACGTCTTCAGATTAAGATAAAATGATGTGATTGTAGACAGATATTTCAGTCATTTTAAAATATTTTACATTGCTTGTTAACAAATAAGAGAGAGACCCAACACAACAATTGCATTCTTGTAGCCAGCTCTGCCTTCATACTATGATTTCCATCTGCAGACATCCAAAACTGGCATGAAAATTAGTTGCAAAATTTAGGCCAGATTCAGATTTCTGCCCTATTTTTTTTTTTTTAATAAAATTCCCTTTTGATAGTATCTATCTTTCCTCATTTTCATCTGGGTTTGTTTCTATTTGGTAATCACATTTGCATATAGATGATATCACTGCTACACATGACTTTCCTGTGTCATATCTGCATTCTGTTATTCTTTATTTGCCCACTGTGTTGACTGACTACAGTGTAAAGTAAAATTTGCTTTAATCTGTTACCTTGAAAACCTAATCACGTTGCAGGGGGAATTTCTGAATTCTTGTGCATGATGATCTTCTACCCGGGAATCAACAGGCCATACCAACAGGTGACTACAGGATGATCCTTCTAAGCATCTGGAGGACGGGCTGTGCCGGAGTTAGGGTCAGAAACACAAGAAAATGCATGGCATATGAACTCACCATATGACGCTTATTTTCTGCCTCAGAAACAAGACATCACCTGTATGGCCTTTTCACTGTCTCATGCAGCATGGGGCATCTGCCCTCCTTCAAGTGCTAAGATCTGCTTGGCTTCTCAATGTTCCTGCTGGTTCCAGTGACTGAGGGCTGGGCTCTCACTTTGGGAGCACTTGGGTTCAAATCCCACATCTGACCACAGCGGCCGCCTTCCACAAGTCCTCTCCTTCTTCCAGTGCCAGCAAGAAAGCTGACTGCCTTTCCTGCCCTGATTTCCAGTAATCTCTTGAATCAAACCACAGGGCCACCCATGCAGGATTCCCTGGTTTTCCACAAAAAGCATTGAGAATTGTTTCCATTCCCTGTAGGTGTGAGTTCAAAAAGTGTATACAGAAAAAAAAAAAAAAAAAAAGAAAACCCTTGCTGACTCATGGGCCCAGTATGGCTCTTTACTGACTTGCTCCAGATGACTCACCCCATGGGTGAGTAATACATTGCATCTGCAGTGCATATTTATGGCATTTTTGCACTGACCATGTCAGCAGGAAAACTGTTTGTATAGAGTAACCATGGAGAGAAAGGAAACGTTGAAGAGGACTGAGAGATTAAGGATGAGGAAAAAACAAAAATGGAAAACATATTCCACTTCCGCAGCCCCAGAGTGCCCTATACATGTGGAATCAGCACTGAAGAGGGAAATACTTGCTTATAACTTTTTTTTGTTTGTTTTCCCTATGTATGATGTCTTGCAGTTGGAAGAAGTTCCTAACTTTTACTAGAAGAAGAAATAGTCATGCAGTGGCGTCATCAGGGTCTGGAGTCCCTGCCAGTCTTGCAAGGAAGCACATTTACAGTCACTGCAGCTCTGCTCTGCTGGTCAAGGGCCAGATGCTCAAGAGCAGCAGCTTCTCCCCTGTCCAACAGCCCTAAGCAAAAAGCTCTGAAGGTGGCACCTCACCCTGGGCACTGCCTGGTGGTCACAGCTCACTGATTTGGCTCACAAATCTCAACAAAGTGAGTGCAGAGAGTCACCCCAAACCTTGGAGGGGAAGAGCCAAGACAGCAGGAGGAATAACAGGTGTGTCATACAAGTCCTACCTGGTGCTGTTGCAGAATGCTCACCTGTGTCTCTTGCATCCATGGAGTTTGTACCGTCCAGCCCCCCTTTTACATGAGAAAAGACCAAAAAAAAACAAAGAACAAACAAACAAACAAACAAAAAAAACCCCATTGCATTTTCTTTAATGAATGTTTCTTTTTCCAGGAACAGTTTATGTGACAGATCCTTTAGTAGTTACTAAAGGATTATGAAGTTATTATTTTTTATTATTATTATTTTTTATAAATGGCTAATCAGACAACAGATGTAGGCACCTATAAACCTTCCAAATGATATGGTGACAGTTCTGTTAGAGACAATACTTGCATCTGCAACATCACCTTTCCCTGTATAAACCCAGCAAATTAGTCATAAACATGGTTGCCTTTTCTCCATTACGTGGTTGGTCTCCAGATCAGAAGCATCTTTCAGCAATGGATTTTACAGGGCTGCAAACCTGACTTGGTTCTGAACACTTTTGCTCTGTTTGTCCATCTGTCTCGTAAACCAACGTCTCTCCTTGCAAGCAGGGAGGGGGTGAGTGCGATTGTGCTGACTGCAGCACGAACCGAATAAGCCTTAATTCTGAAATATAGCAGAATACTTCTGCTTCCACCCAAAACGGGTTGTACAATGAATGTTCACAAGAAACAGAAACAGAAATAAAGTCATTTCTTCCTGCACTGTGTTACAGGCCTCAGCTTAACATATAATTCACAGTAAAACTCACATGAAAATGTTCTTTTGATAAAGATGATTTTTAACAAAATCGCCTAAAACAGCAGCAAAAATATCTTTATAGACTGGTTTGCATTACAGAAAAAAAAAAAAAAAAAAAAAGGAAAGTTGTACTTTGCACTGCTGAGGACCCATGTGCATAAATGTAAGCATACAATGGAAAACAAGGTAGTTTCATTTTCTTTCAGGAATGTCAAGCGAAAGATTATCTGCTCCTTGGAGCTGGCTTTGCGAAGCTTACTGCTCACCAAAGCTGCACAGCCTTCCCTCTGCCATGTGTTTACCTTAGATTACACATAAACATGAGGTGTGCCAACACAGAAATAGCTGCATGTTACATCACCTTGAAGATAAGGCTTCTCTTCCCTGCCTTTTTGTTTTTGTTTTTTTTTTTTTTAAAATGCATCGGCCTTTCTTCAACTTTCTTTTGCTGGGACCAGTTTGCAGCTGGTCTCCTTTTGCACAGCATCATCTCAGCCCACTGGAGCTGGAGATATTGAGGGCAGCAGCTACAAAGGTGAAACTCTTGCCTGGGGTGCAACGACGGAGCTCCCTGGCTAGCGTGACCTCTTGCAACCAAAATCTGAGGCTCTTCTCACTTCCCATGCAGGAGGAACGGTGTTGCTGCTTGCTAAAACCACTTCTACTGGCCCACAACCAGCCACGTGAGCTGTTTCACAACCCCTTCCAGTGGTTATAACCCACAGGTTAGCGAAATCTGCCCTAGACTGCTGTTATCTGTAGTCTAGGTCATGGGACATATCCAAATTACCTCCAGAAAATAAATACCTGGATGTCACTAGCTATCAATTAACTCAAAGTACTGAAATACTAGGATCAGAAAGCCAAGAGCAAGTTCTGTACAGTAGGCATTAAGAAATGAAGGGATTTACTTATTTTTTTGTCAGAATTTAGGGTTCATCTACACGAAGCTGCTATTTCAAAGAAGCAGAGGATATGAATTAAAAACATCGTGTTTGTGCCAGAATAGCTCTGTTTGTACATTCATTTTTATTTTCAAAATCAGTGCTTCTTTCTAGAAGGAACTAGATGGAACGGTAATTCTCCTGTGACACAGAAGGCTTGATTATCTACCTGTGAAGATGAAGGGCCAAAATTTGACTGGCACAGCCAAGACTGATGCTACTGCTGTGTTGTTTTTGCCCAAGATGACTGTCTCAGATCCTGCAGAATCTGCGATATATTTTGTTAGCCTTCAAGAAAGCAAGCTGCTCTTACCACTACTTAAGATCAGTGAGGTCCTGGTGATTTGTCTGAAATAGCTACCTAAAATAGGTCAAAGAAGCATTCCTACAAGGAAGGTCTGTTTTGTACCATCCTGCTTCTCAATCTAAAGAGACTCGATGCTCCACATGGTCAGATAGCTGAGGCTGCAGGGAATGAATCTCACCTGAAGAGAAGTGGGAGGTCAGCAGATATCTGAGGAACAGATTATCCAGGCGGAGATTGAGGCCCTGTACCTGTAACCGATACTGGTGTGTGCCGTGTTTTTCAAATCCAGCTCCAGATTTGAGCTTCTGAAAGACCAGGTGTGTTTGAATTCAGTATTCCCATCCACTATAGATAAACAGACTAGCAATGAAAAAAAAAATTTTGATTTAGGTCATGACCTGAATTCCCTAGAGTGGGTGGTATACCTAGTCCTGGACTTCATTTCCCATTTCTCTGAAGCTGCATCTTTCCTGCAGCCGGAAAGTGAGAGACACACAAAGAATAAAGTGAAAATGCACCTCAAATTCTAATGTTGCTGAGATCTGTCAGGAAAATAGAAGGCAGTTTTATTTTGTCAACTGTACACACACAGAGGCATTTTATAAACAAGGATTTGATTCAATTGTTTCCAGAGGTATAAAAACGAGGGAGCGAGCTGAGATTTAGCTATTGCAGACAATCTCAGGAGAGGAAAGGAATTAGTCTCCAGTTGAGCCAAATATTTCCCTCTCAAAAATTAAATGAATCAAAGTCATGCTCAGTCAGCCAAATTACCCAAGCAGATGCCAGCATCCCTGGCCTCTCTTGGTTTTATGTGATTTTGGGAGAGCAATGCAGCATTCACTCTAAGTGGAAAAGGGAGCATCCTGAAGAGGATAGGGACTGTTGAGCTTAAATAAGGCAAAGATTGGGAGTTTTAGAACATCTCTGTGTCCCAGGTGTTTGGGTTTGATTAGGTACCAGCTGTCAAGCCTCATTTGGGTTAGATTCCTATCTGCTCAACACCCTGCTTAGGTAGTTCCCTAATCTCATGCAGAACCAAGTTTCCTGCCCACACTGGGAGCAGCTCTGTATTTGTCACCCACTTTGCTGCAGGGGGTGGGTTTTCACTCACCTCTTGGTCCCTTGTTCCACCTTTATGTACTTTGCCCTGGTTGCACAAAGCAGGGCAAGATGTGCTTAATTAGCTTCCCAAAGGATGACCCTCTCCCTCAACACAACTAACTTTTCCCATTAGCTAGTGGGCCCAGGAGTAAGGAACAGAAAGGCATCTTGCTGTCCTTCAGAGGATGGATACTGAGCTCCTCCAAGGTCTCAAAATGTCTAGCAGGTCTACCTGTCCCTTTGGCAGGAGCAAATGAGTTTGTAAGGGTGCATGAGTTACTGTCAGCATCCCTAAGAAGGCAGAATGCTCCCAGAGAAAGCAAGAAGCAGAGATTTTCTTCAACAGACCCTCTGTTTGCTGTAGAAGTGGAGGCAAGAGAAGACACGAGTAAGAGGATTGAAGACGGGTGAGACCAGGAAGGCCATTTCTCCCCTCAGCCACATCCCACTGCCACCCATGCATGAGGAAGGCTCCTTAGCACACATCTCCCCTGGCATTACACAATGCCCTAGCATCGCTTGCCCACTGCCTGACCCGGGGTCCAGGCAGGGGGCCAAGGAGGAGGTACCCATCACTCGCAACTCCGTGCAAACCTCTGCAAAGCTGGTTTCTTTCTTTAAGGACATCATGGGGCAGACACAGAGCAAAAGGTGCCTAGGACCCGGGGCGCACTTGGCTGCTCGCCCTCGCTGCTGAGCTGCTTTGTGTCCAGCCCTGCGCTCCGCTTGCTCCATCACATGCCCTGCAATGAGCCTACCCCTGCTCAGGTGGCGAAACACGGGGCCCGCAGCTCCCTCCCTCCCTCCCCGAGCCCTGATCCTATTAGCAGCCAGACCAGACGGTTGCAGCCGGCTCCAGGGTGGCCCTGCCAGCAGCGGGGAGGGCAGCAGGGGCTGCACGCGGGTGCACGCAGGGACCCTGAGGTGCAAATCCATGTGAGCCGGGAGCAGGATAGCAGAATACCCCTTGCCATGGGTACGTCTCCAACAACAGGCTTGTCCTGCATCTTTTCCATCTTCCTGCTTGTGCAGGAGGCCTGTGCTGGACTCAGTTCTCCCTGGACGGTGGGCATGAGCCTTGTCCCTGAGTCCTCTCCTAGGAAAGACGCGATATTTAGGCTTGTGGCATCACCGGCTGTGTCCATCCCCCTTCTTTGGGGCAGGACCTCCAAATCTGAAACACTTCAGATATTTAAAAGAAACTATTTTCTTCCTCCATCTTGATCAAATCTGACTCCAGAGCCTTCAGAGAACTGAACCAAAGAGGCCTTTGGTTAAGCATAGCAGCCCATTTCAAAATGTCTTCAGAGTACAAAGAACGGAAACCTCTTTTTTAAGGGGTGCAAATAAAAGTTTCTAAGCCATTGCATATAATGCGGATCCCTCATGGTGGTCTGAGCACAATTCCTGATGTGACGGGAACAGACTTGCAGGTTGTGGGTATGACCGTCCTATTTGCAATACCAAGGTTGCGAATATGACTTTGCTATCTCCAGTATCAAGGTTGCAATGAGCCAAGAAAGCTGCTTCTAGCCTGGTGACTCTTTACCACTGTGGAGGTCTGCCAGCTGGATGGGATCTGCCCACACTGTTTGCAAAACTGGTCTGGAGCATTTCAGCAGACTTTAGGAAACCATCATTTTGGCACTGATGAAGGAGTAGGATTTATTCATCTAGAGCAACATCTGCAACATACATACCCCCAGCTGGGCTTTCTGACCTACCTTTACAGTCAGTGAAGAGAAACGGACCCTCCTAAGACATGGTTCATCCGAGCTCTTTTAGACTCAAGATTGAGATGAATGGTGAGCCGCTCTCCCCGAGCCATGAGGGTCCCTAAGATGAGTGGTCCTAGACATGTACTAGACTAGAATATTCTAAAAAGAGAGATCTAAGCACGACTCTTCTGCCCCCTCCTCTGTTTTGTGCACTGCACATACTCATCCTAGTTTGCTAAGTCAGGGAACTATGTTAATCTTGGGCCAGGCAAAAAAAAATTGCTATTTTACATGGTTCTCAGATGAAGCATGACCGGGCACTTTAGAGTAAGAGGAGCTATCGCAACACCGCTTTTCACCCTCCTCCTCATATCTGGCCACTGTGTTTATTCCTGTATCTCAAAGTGCACTCAATTTCTTTCTTTTCTATTCATATGGTTGAACATGGTCACGGATCCTAACTCAGACTGCTGGGCCAGCTACAGCATCGCTGTTGTTAATGTTTAGACTGTGAGGGAATAACTTGCCTCCAGCAATCTAGCTCCTGCCTGCTAGGACGGGGTCATGAAGAATCACCTCCCATCCATTTCCTCCCAGTCTCAGGTTCCTTCAGAAGTTCAGCTGCAGAAAGCACAATTTTCCAAACTGTAACCAGCCAAGGGCACTTGCCACCAACAGCCCTGACCTTCAGAGGCTTCCTCAGGTTTCCTCAGAGCCACCTGGTCTCCTTGGGAAGCTTGCAAGCCTCCTTCTATCACACCATATCTTGACAGCAGCTCATAAATCAGCCCACAGTTGCTGGCACCCCCTTTGAGGGTCTTGGTCTGCAGTTCAAGTTTGCAACGAAATCTGTAACCAGGTGAGAATGGCCTGGGGGAAGGCAGCCAGCCATGCATGCGGCTGTGGGCTCTTGGAGCGGCCAAGGGTCCCACGGCCGCACACTGGGCTGCAGGCAACCTGGCAGTCATGGAGCAGTGGTTTCTTGAGAGCTGGATTCAGACAAATCTGCGTGGATTCACACAAATTGCTGTTCAGCCAGCCCCTTACCACATCATATGCAGCTGCTGCCATACCAGACAGCGCTGCAAGTGTCTGTGTTCTCTTTCCTCCTAGGATGTCCTCACCAGATTGCACCAAGTCCTTAAAGTCTTTAGATTTCCTCTGGTTTGCTTCTTCCCCAGAAAATCCTCCTCTGCATTTTAGCAGAGATTCAAACTGCAACTCTTAGAGGTGATTATTTCCAAAATCAGGATCATTGCTGCAAAGTCTAATTCAGTTCACCACCACCCAGCCTTTCCCACCTCTGTGTTCACAAGTATAGCTTGATCCAAATCTCTGCATTTTCATTCTATGGACAGAGGCATCATTTAAACTGTCTTGGACCAGATTTTACTTCTTTCCTTGAAAAGACTGCTGCAAGGCCAAAATAAAATATAGTAGTTAAAAATAATACTCTGAATCTCACCAATAACAGAGCCCAGCAAGTATTTCCATCTAATAGTAATGTATTACATACGGACTCAGGGCTGTGCTTTCCCTTTGAAGATCATGGGAATTTTGCCATTTATTTCTGTTTGAAAAGGAAAATGCTGAGCACTCAGTAAGAGCCTGTTTGGCTGCTGACTTAAACACTCTACAAAGCTAAATCATGCTAAGCTTTCTCTCCAAGAACTGCTGCCTTCCCTGAATTTCACTCCAGTAACATGGGTTTAGAAAAGGCATATTTAAATGTGTTGGGAGGTAGATGGTGCCACTGAAGGAGACAGGCTGATGGCTTCACTAAGTCCACCCCCCTACTGCTGGTGATGTGCCATGGCATCCATATCACATCAACATGACTATGGAGTGACTTTTTTCCCCCCTGCCCCTGTTACACAGGAGCGTTTCCTTCTCGCTACGTGTGAAGATTTTCAGCTGGAAACCGTCTTGCTCTGGATCAGCTGAGGCTCCTATCACTTGGCTCATGCAAGCAGATGATCCATGTCACTTATGCTCAGTTAGGGGGTCAACATTCAAAGCAATGAGCAACTGAGATGTCCCATAAACTAGGCCTGACAGATCCCAGTTCCCTACCCAGTCAATGGAGAAAAGTTAAGTGACATTAAACAGTGAACTGTAGGATAGAAGACACATATTCTTTCCCCAAGCCTGCATGAGGGGAGTAGGTGGGATGAGGAGGAGGGAGCTTGCACCAGAAGGAAGTCTGAACTGCACTTTTGAACTGCAGCGCTATTGAAAACCTTCTGAATACAGCCTTTAATCTGATCTGCTGTCATCTCTTATCTGACCGATAATTTCCACATAAAGGTTCTGCTAAAAGCTAAAAACATATTCCTTCCCCTCCACCCATCTGCAGCTAATGATTAATGAGCTGGGGGAGTAAATGGTGGATGCTCATCATTAATGAGCAAAGAGTCTGTTGCAGAGCACATCTCCAGTCCTGCCAACTGCCAGCAGTTTTCTTTGGGAAGTGCACCAATTTCACACCGCAAGTACCAGGGACCGAGAGCTCTGGCTGAAACTTCCCCAAAGCAGTTTGTTTGATCCTGTGTTGAGAAATGGCCTATTTTTGAAAACGAAAATTTCAGCTCGGATTACGCCATTTAGTGATATATGTTGATATATAGCGGCAACATAGTAATAAATAATAGATTTATATCTGTTCTTTCCTCCCCTTAGAATTTAAGGTGCAACTGAAAATTATTCAACTTTTTG
This sequence comes from Nothocercus julius, assembly GCA_013398735.1. NCBI lineage: Eukaryota > Metazoa > Chordata > Aves > Tinamiformes > Tinamidae > Nothocercus > Nothocercus julius. The sequence continues at coordinate 15,224,514 of VZSV01000002.1, forward strand.
TTGAGGAAAGCCCATATTTTCTAAGAGCCCATTCGTGGAAGTTTGCTCAATAAGATGAAACACTGTTCCTGACCAAGCAGTGGAACAGGCTTTACATACACTGAGTAAAAGCTCCCTGTTTCTTACTCATGTCCCCTCATTCACCCTTTCTGTGAGATCAGTAGAAGACCTAGTTCAATACTGGCCACGAGTAATAGTAGATTAATGTGGGCATCTCACAGTATCCTTTGGAGCAGAAAATACTTTTGTACCGAAAGAGATTATCTCCAATGCACAACCTTTATATAAACATCCTTATCTTAGGCAAGTAAGGTCTGGGGTTTATCTTTGACATACCCATCTTGCTTTGTATCCTGTTTTCTGCTTTCCTATAAACCTTAAATTACTATACTTTTCAAAAATCCCCCTGTGGCCTGCTGTACTATTGAAGTCACAGCAAACCTTGCCTGGATAACTCTCTTTTCCCCACAGGCACTCCACAAGGGTGCTCTAAACCAGTATGGTGCTCTTCATATCAGTTTAGCTGTCATGGGAGATCTGCGTTTTATATTACATCATCAAAACCAGACTAAGAGTGAAGAGGTAGGTGGCAATTTGGGTTGAGCAAAGCAAAGTTTAATGGAATGAAGAAAGCCGGTGAGGAGAGTTGAATAAAGAGAAATCAGGAAACAGACAGGGCAGTCCTAGGCGGTAGCATAATTCAGCTGCTTATTTGACAAGAATGGCAGGAGTCAGAACAAATGCAGAAGGCATTTTGTGGTGACCTGAAGATAAAATTAATACTAACAATAACAAATTAGAGGCTTGCAGAGGAAGGGAGGGAGGAGGTGAATAAGATGACATAGATGAAAAAGACAGGAGCAGCACATACTTCTAGGAAGGCAGCTTTATGGAGTGAAAGCAGTAAAATTCTGAAAGGAAAAGCTGTTTGCAAGAGAAATCCTCCAAGAGCAGAGCTTTCTCTTGACCTGGGTCCCGAGCAAGGAGTTGCAAGGGCATTGCAGCTCTTCAAGGCTGGCAGCTGGGAGTTCGCTTCACTGCATTCTTGGCTTTCCTGGTGGAGAAGACAAGAGAGGATAAGCCCCCTTGATGGCTCCCATCCTCTGTCAGGTCACGGACAAGCAGAATTCTCTTCTGCTCATTGTCTCAGGCACCTGCTGAACTGAACAGCCAAACTATTGGCTCTGGGATTCCCATCAAGGACAGGGAGCTGTGGAGCCATACTGGAACTGCAGGCTCCCTGTCCCAGATCTGCTTGGCCATGTGCTCTGGCACGAGGGAAGGTTCAACCCCATCACATGGACCTGGCAAGGCTGTTCTTGGCACTGGCACAGTAAAACCAATAGATCATGAGCCCTATCATCTTCCAAATTAAACTGTCTATGATGCCACAAAAGGCCACAGAAGATGTTTACCACTTCATGATCAAGGGATGAAATGTACGAAGTCCGGGCAGGAGTCTGAAACCAGGTATAATTTGTACCCTAAGTGCTTAAGACCTGAGAGACCTGAGGTATTAGCCAGTCTAACAATATCTTCACCAACACTTCTATTTACGTATATGATTTTGATTAGAAAAGAAAGAGAAAAAACTCCATGAAACAGTCATTGAAAGTCACATCTTTGTATGCTGTAGAGATCCATGGAAGCCACAAGCAATCAATTTGCAACAAAAATCACCTTTAAACAATCTTTTTTAGTCATTCTAGAAAAGCAAAACACAGCAGGAGCTCCACTTTTCTTGAAGTTTTGTATGCCAATCCAAGGAAATCCATTTTGTACTTTATAGCCCTTATGTTCATTTTTTAATTATTACCTTTTCCCCCTTGTAAATCTGAATCCATTCCCATTACATTTAGGGAACAATAGTGGAACCTCCTGTAGCTAATTTAATGCCTTTAAATTCCTGTGGAAGATAGTCAAAGATCTTGCATCCTAATGGATGGTAAAATGTCTAGCTTGTTTTAGGGGAGGCACGTCCAAATCTTGCTCTGGCTATGTTTATTAAACAATGCTGTAGGTTAACTTTTTTGTTTCTATGAGAATAAATCCTGGGCATTGTGTGCAAAAATGGTAGTCTAACAGGTAGCAGCTTGTCCAATATTTTCCATATTCTCTACAGATAAGCTAGAAAAACAATAGTTGGGTCCTATACACATCCCTTTGGCCAAACTGGAAGAGGTATTATTGCAGTCATCAGCTTAAGCATGGGAGGGAAATGCTGTTCGACTGACCATGCTCAAAGCACCAGAAGCTACTGAGCAAAGAAAAGTCTGTGAAGTTCAATTGAAAATCTTCACTCTAGCTCAGAACCTGACCTGTTTATTCTTCCTTCTATTGGAAGATGATGGCAGATGTACTGTTGACTGCATTGGAAGAAGAATGGCAAAGATTTTTAAGTCTTTCTCAACTTATTTCCAAAAAGTTATACAGAAGCCACAGCTACTAACAGATGAGAAGATACCCAGTGAACTGACCTATCCATGGCCAATTTAGACCCAGTTCCCTTCTTCCATGACTGTCAGACTTGTTTTGATCTTAGAGGACAGCACATCCAGCAAAGATCAGGTTGGAACTACGACCTCCATGGCACATTATAGCCTTTTTGACACTGCATTCATGTGTACTTGTACTGTGCACATCTCACAAGATATTTGCACACTGATAACTTAACTTGCTTGTTTTTTCATTGCCATGACTTTCCTCTTAGACTCCATGGTTTAAACCAACTTTCACCTTATTGTATTGATGGAATAGTCTGGATGGTCCACAAGAATCCAAAGTCTCTTATTTCATATCCATCCCACAGCTATACATCTGCTCACATTTACCCTGGGTGCAACATTAGCTCTGTCCTGATCAAGTGACCCAAAACTTGAATTTATATCTATGCAGTCTTCCACTGTGAGTAATTTCATCCTACAGGTGACACCAGAGAAGCAAATCACCAAGTGCCTCTGCTGCCTCAGTTCATACAAGAAAACATTAATTTAAACCTGGAGATAACCATGTGTTTCCCGCTTCTCTTCCATATTCATCACTATATATCTAATTCAGGTTTGGGGAAATCAGTGGAATACTTGGAATAATATTGCTCACTGTACCAATAAAAGTAGTCATTATAAATGGAAAAGTTTACAGAGCATTTGTGTTAATTTTTTGTCCAGCTTTTATTGGAGTTCAAGTGATACGGTGTGCAGATGAAAGAGTATCTACAAGTCATACTTTTGCTAGAGGCACTGATTGACCCAGGAATCAGCAATGACATGAACATAAAGCCCTTTACTTGTTCTTCAATGCCAGTTCAGCTTAGGAAAATGGAAATAAAGATCATGTACACACCATGCATTTATGCAGGGAAGCCTAGTAAAGGTCACCTAAGTAGATGGAGCAAGCTGGCTTCAGGATCTAGCTGTCTATGTTAATCAGTATGTTGCTGTGCTTCAGCTGCGTCCAAGACCTAGGTCTAGCCCTAGGTGCCTTGGCTGCTAGGAGCTCTCTTCAGGTAGTACTTGCTCTGTTCAGCTTAGACATCTCTGCATAGCACCCTATTGCACAGATCTTGCAGTGGGACACTTGAGAAGTTTTTTGATAACAAAAGTTCTCCAAGCCTAAGGAGTCTGGTTCTGTTTATATTTTCCATTCCTTCATTATGGTGAGCCAGGAATGCGTCACTAAGCCAGTATCAGAAAGGTGCTGGGCAGTTCGTGGAGGAACAATGGTGCTCAGTCCTGCTGGAGGCACCTTTCAGCAGTGGTGATATTTATATAGCAAATAAAGCTGTTCAGGTGTCCATAGATGAAGAGTGTATCCAGGTCAGTGGGGATTTATCACTCAGTTCAGTAAACCATGGATCTCTAAACCCAACTGGAATCTACTCCAGCAGGACAAGGAAAGCTCCTTGGAAGGAATCGAAACATAGGGAAGAAATACACACTAATCAATGCACTAAATAATTGTAAATGTCCTTTCATGCCAGAGTGCTTCTCCTTGGATCATACTTTTTTCTCTTGGTCAAGAATACATCATCCTCTTATAGACATTATCCTGTGTATTCAATGAATGTCAGTAAGTTAAATTGCACCTGCCTTTGGAGTAGAACATTTAATAGCTGTTTAATAGGTTGCAAAGCACTTTGCATAAATGAAAGTAATTTGATTTTCATATGATGTTCATGTACACCCATAGGTTGTGACTGGGTTTGCATGGGTGGCTGAGGTATTGAGTGCTTATGTGGTTCTCCATAATCAGAGACTTTTTTAAGAAATAACTATTCAATTACTCTTGTTTTGTTTTGTTTTGTTTTTGTTTTTGTTTCTTCCTCAGTTTCTGTTTAAGATTGTAAGAGATTTTTGTTTCTGAAAAAAAAAAAAAGAAAAGAAGTCTAACAAATAACCAAATAATTTCAATCAGTAATTCCTAAGCTAAAGCTCCTAAACACAGCTTCACCATTTGGTTAGTTACCAACCCTATTCAGAGTGAATATTTGCCTTTATTAAGATCTTCTCCTTCATTAATGCTTGAGTGACCACATGGAAACTTTCTCTGCAAGTCACACTTCTTTCTGAAAAAAATAAAAGTATATTTATGTATCTGCATACATGTACATACAAACATAAATTTAAACCTGGAATGTCTGGATCTTGCACAGAAGCAAGGTTACCTTAGGTGTATGATTACTGAGGGTATAGACAGGAGACATGTCTGTACCTGCATGGAACTAGACCTGTGTGCAAGACCCCCTGTTAGGCACACTGACAACACGGGAAGGAGAAAACAAGCTGCATCTTCAAATGCCCCCAGAAGCTGCAGGGTTTGGGGCATCCAAAAACGTGGCTGTTGTATTTTCTAAGTATTTTAGTGTAATGAAACAATTTTGGTCTAATCAAAAGCAACAACTTTCCCTACAAAACTGGCCACACTTGTTCCCCTCCACCATCAGAAGTACAAAACTTCATGCTGAGAAGTGCCAGCTCTCCAGAAGCCAGATGTGACTCACACTGTTGGAAAATATTTTACTCCCCAAATTCAGACAGGTTGCAATATGAGGTTATACCCACTACAGAGATGACTCTTAATGTTGGGTTCAGATTCCCTTCATTTCTGATGAAATGGTCATTCATTTTGGTCAGAGTTTTTCCACTAAGTTATGTGCCCATAAAGCTTAGTGGAAAATCCTTGACCAAAATTGATGCAAAATGCACATTCCTAATAACCCAAGTGCTCAGAAGACGGCGAATGGTGGCTTCTCTTTGGTTGCAAATACAGTATGTGGTTTCCTTTCATGACCTTGCACACATTGTGGTACCGCATGGCTATTGCGCCAACTCATTAGCCCATTGTTGGAATTTCTGAGATAATTTAAGGATGAATATAGAGGGGAGGAGAAAAAAAAAAAAAAAAAAAAAAAAAGCTTTGCAAGCTTTGCATGTGAAAGGGAAAATAGGGGGAGGGGGATAAAATCACCAGGGTAAAGTACAACATGTTCAGTAGACTCCAGCTCCTTGGCTGCTTGCCCAATGACTTTCCTGAGCTGAAGCTCTCCTAGCAACCGGTCCCCAGCCATTTGAATTTTTATGTATCGCTATGTCTGCTGTGATGTCACGGTTTCCATAGCTACTATCAGCTGGAGGAACTATGACACTTAACGCTGCTAAGTAACTGAGAAAGATTGACCTGACTGAAATATTTCAGGCAACTCTTGGAGACGTTTGCTATTGAGCTCATGCTAAGGCACGACGCGGTACACGCGGCGATGATTTTGCTGATGGAGTCGTTCTTTGCGAGCGCTCGGTCACTTTATACTCGCAACAGGAGGCAGACGTGCTGTCTACCGTGCCGTGGAGGTTGCAATATTCATCCTGGTCTAAGTGTTTCATTGTAGAAATTAAATATTGTTATTAATTAAACTCCTCGTCCCACAGGCTGCCCAGCCCTGTCTGGTTAGAGCACACTTGTGAGAAGAGAACAGGCAATCCATTTGTCATGCGGTGACAAGTTCTGGCATCAGGAATGAAGTGTTTCAATAAGAGGAGGCTTTGATCCTATTCATAATAGAGTATTTAAATAATTGCTAACCAGGCAGAGACTTCAGGCATTATCCCAGGGAGTGTTTCGTTATTGCAAAAGGTTAAACTGAGCCTTTGGTGCACAAGCCAAAAAATAGGAGGACTCAAGAAATTTGGTCAAGGGATTAAGTTTGAAGCCACGGCTTTGTTAATATAAAATAGGTCAGAGGCCAGGGGATGGTCTGGACACGTTGTCAGCAAAGAGTGAGTGTAGAACATACACATGGCACAGAGCAAACAAGCACAGCATTTGCAAGCACGTAGCAGTTTGGATTGCAGGAACTTCTGGGCTCATATCAGAGATCATCAGACAGTACTCTGAATTTTGCAAAGCACAAAGTTGTGAGTATTCACCATAGAGACAACATTGCTCTGCACGACGTTATCGGGTCATGCTCACCAAGTGGGGTCTTGACACACACTAAGTGTTTGGAGGAGAAAACTCACTCTGGCAAGTGTTGATAACAAAGCTTCCAAGGACAGCAGTAGTATGCCACGTTACTCAGCTAGACCGTATAGTTCTCACTAGGGTTCTTAACACAGTTTATCACAGAATCCTCAAGAAACCTCTAAGAAATAAAATTTTGGTGAGTGTAGTACAATATGTATTTTTTTTGCATGAGATTGCGAAAGGACAAAGTGAATTTGGAATTTTCTCTAGGTTGTGTCTGAAATCCTTTCGATGGAGGAGCTTGTCTGCAAAGTGGATGATCTGTTAAGGGTTCCCTGATCCCAGTATGAAAAGCCCTTCTCTCAGGTATTGTGTCCTCTCCAGTGCAGCTTTGCCTCAGTTGTCAGCTGTGTGTTTCTACCACCTCTGAAGGTATCGTTCATGAGTCCTCACGCTGCTGACACTGGCAGCAGTTCTCATGGATGAAGGTAACTGCAGATTAGGCATCTACACCTAAGTGTCTGCGCATGAGCAGAAGCTTAAACTTGCCTTATAGTGAAAGAAGAGCCAGCCAAGGAGATGTCATTAGACACTTCTACCCTAGGTCACCACATGTGAACAGACATCTTCATGCAGATGTTACAGCTTTTGAGATGAATCCACTCATGTCATCTGTGATAGCTGTGGCCAGATGCAGTTGCCAAAGTACAGGTGCACAGTGTCCTTTCAGGTGCTGTATGTGTCCTGCCCCCATTTGCTGCTGAAATCTATCACAGGTTATCTGAAAGTCCTGGGTCCTCTCCTTCTATCCCCTGGGATGTTGCTATACTCCAGAGCTTTTCCAATGGCACAAGGTATCTATTTTTAGGCATTTTTTTCTTCATTTATTGCAGTTTCCGATATTACTTTCTGCCCTGCAGCACACCACGGTGTGCTAGAACATGTGCTGGATACCTTGCATGCATTTCAGCAGCGGCCTACATCCAGTCAGTCTGCTTTCATCTTCTGTAGAACTTATCCACACATATGTTCAGCTGAAATGGGAATTCATATAAATCTTTGCATGTTTTTTGCATGTATTTGTTATACAATGACATATTATAGTATGCATATCCTTAAGTTGGAGTATTCACAAGACAGGTTCTCTAAACCAACAGGTACATCTGAATATGAAGGACTAGGTCCACCTCAATATATTTGAGTACCTGCTGCCTGACGTAAGATAATAAACATGTTGAGCTTCTGCTGGAGCCAACAGGCATCTCCAGAAGACAATGCAAATCTTGTTGGATGAATCTTCTTCTGGAAGTTCTTCATGAAACCCTGTAGGTCTGCTTGCTACACAATTAACCACAGGCACTTTTAAACACAATCCCATTTTTCCTGATTCATCAGATGTCTTTCTAACTTCAGACAAATTCTTGGGGCACAACAAATGTGTTTTGGGGGGAGATCAGAGGAACACAGGAGAATCCAAGTTCAGAATGGACCAAAAGAGATGGGTCTTCATGCAATGACTAGTTGCACTGTGGTACTCTTTGCCCCTGGAAGGGGTAGTTGCTAAGAGTTTACATGAGAATACACTTAGATCCAGGATACTCTAGAAAAATTACAAAAGAAAAATCCTATGACAGCTAGGAAACATGCAGAAACCATATTTGGCTCAGGGAAATGGCTGGGATTTAGGAGAGCCCTCAGAAAAATACATGTTTATCTGATTTTACATCCTCCTTTAAGCAAGACAGTCTTCACCACCATGGGAGAGAGGACATGGGGCTTTGTTTGACTCAGCATGACCATTCTTACTTATTCTTCCTTAATTTTATTTTGTGCATCAGTGAGAATCCCTCACCTGCTCTGTGCTTGGGTGAAGTCTCTTAAGTTCTGTCTCATAAACCGGGATACATGTAAGATATTCCACATGCATGGCATAGCATCTTCTCACCCATGTTAGCAAGTCACTGGGCTCTCTCTGACTATATCATCTCCTTACAGCAAATAGAAAAGCAGGAACTTCTCTCCTCTCGGCTTGCATTGAGAATAAGACTTTTTCCAGAGACTGAAGTCCCCTTCCTTCTGGCCATGGTGATTCCTAGAAGACCTGTAAGACTTACCTGATCTTACCTGATCATTCCCCTCTGCACATCATCTCAGAGAGGTTTCAGAGTCCTCAGACCCCACTGCAACCCTTGATATCCTGGCTTCCCCACACCCCGCAAGCAGCTGCAGTGATGCTCTCCACCAGTACAGCTCATCCAGGAAGACATCCCTGGGGGTCCTAGCACCCCATCTCCCCCATCTCCAGCCCGATGACCCTGGCACAGCCTTCCTGTGCCGTATCTGGAGACAAAACCTCCCACGGACAGCTCAGATGAGAAGGAAGATACTGGTCTCACCTAGCAATACCAGAGGTGCTGTGACAAGCAGCACGGACTAAATGGCTCGTGTTAGGTGAGGACAAGCCTACCCTTGAGCCATGTCATACTTGTAAAACTGTCCATCTCTGAGCAGTGAGCTGGGAAATCAAGACATGAATTCTCACAATGCTGCCCTTGCTTGCTGTATTTGAGATCAGTTGCAGGCCAAGCCAGCATTAGGTGGGTGATCTTCACATGATCAGACAACTGTACATTTGGCAAGGGCATTGTGATTTCACGACCTACAGAAACCACAAATCCATGTATTATTCCTCCGAATGCTGGGACAATGCCTATACTCGCCCCTGAGCCTTTCACACAGGAACTAGTGTTTTATTTTCGAGGAGATAATTAGATTTGCTAGAGACCATGTGTTTGCTTCCATGTAATGTTGGGTATGCTATTTTCAGGCATAATTCAGAGTAACCTACAGCAGCAGCTCAGGGTTTTTTTGGCAAGTGTTTTGCAACAGCGCTGTAAAGTTTTTAATGTGCCATCATTTCACTTCAGTTGTTAACACAGATGTCTGTTGAAAGATAATGTCGCACATTACAATCTTTCAGACACCAGTGCAAGACCGCTTTCTCGGGAAGGCAAGTCGCTGGCAGGATTAGTCTCTGAAAAAACACTCTCCAAAAATGTGTGGGAGCATCTCTCTACGGCCTGTTGCCTGCCTAGAAAAGACTGGGCTTGTTAAAAGTGTGAACACACGCATCTGTACATACATAGGCTATTTGCTCAAGAAATCTCTGTAATTGCACACTTCATGCAAATATCTGCACATGAAAATGCCTGGCTGCAGGTTCACTTTGGTCCTTTGAAGAAGTTCTCATGAAGAACATATGCAGAACTGTGATGGCTTTTGTGCTCTAGACATGTGACCAGCAAAAACAATCACCACATAGTGCAAGGCCTTTTTTGGAGGAATTAGCCATTAATGGAGAATGTGAGTGAAAGAAAAGCCCAAAGAGAGCATATGCACCCTCATGATTTAGTGTACAGACCAGCTTGGCTATGGGATGGGGAAGAAAGCTTTTTTCTGACCCATTTCTCTATAGAGCCCCATCAAGTCTCTTCCTGAACCTTTGAAATCTCTGACACTGCTTTTCCTCCTGTAACCAGCCTTTTTCTCCATCCCTGTATGCACGCATAGCAACACAGCAAGCTGTGGGCAGCAGAAATATTTAGGGGAAACTCATCCAAACTCATCTTGGAACTGCTGGGTATAGCTGGGAAGCCACCAGATTTGCCTGGAGAGTTGCTAGTGCCCCTGTCCTGGTCTGCGTGCAGATGTCTAACACTGTCAGTGGCACTTCATGGATCAAGGCCAGCTCCCCATCATCGCACACTCGTGTCCCTGCCTCTCCGTCATCCTTTACCTTAGCTGTATTACACCTGCTTTCAGTGGACATTTCTCCCTCCCACCCCACAGCTGCCCCTGGGTTTCTCCATCCACAGCACGGCGTGGCAGGGTTAGGCTTCCATTTAACTGCAGTGGTTGCATTTACCAGGGAGAGGGAAGGGGTTCCCCTGCACCGCTCCAGCACGATGAGGTTTCCCAGGACCATGTGGGTCTCTCCATCACGGGGACGTGCGCCTGCCTGGCAGCACAGAGCTGGTACCCGTGGGGATGCAATGAGTGTCTAGGAGCGATTCAGGCTGCTCCTGAATGAAATGCTGTTCACTTGCGGGCCCTGGCTCCCATTGTCACCCAGTGATGAATGAGGCATCAGCGCTCCGTAATACTCTATTTGTTTTAGAGGTCAGTGTCAAACTGAAGGGTATTCTTCATAAACCAAGTCAGGGAGTTTGTGCTTACGTGACCAGATTGGCAAGAGTATGTGAAGCCCCCAGTAGCTCCCATTGTCCTGAATGGGAACAGAGCCCTTTTGAAGATCTTACCCATAAATTATCTACCGTTACCCGCTCCCCCTCCTGCTCTCTGCTCCCCACTCCTGCGCTAATTCAAGCACAAACTTACAGCTTGTGCCACTGTTGAAGAATTGTTCCTGCCTAGGCCCACGGTTTGGCGTCCGAGGGAATGGCACCGTATCTGACACCACCCCCAACATGAGAACATCAGAAGCTGGTCAGTGAAATTCCTCCTTTGTTTTTCTTTTCCTCCCCATCTCCAAGCCTCCTCTAGTGTGATCTGACAGCTCGCAGGGGGCTGTACCAGGGAGGGGGCAGGGAGCAGTCACTGGGAAGTCAGCATCCATCAGGAGAGATAATCATCATTTTGCCTTTTTTTTTTTTTTTTAAATAAAGTTGTTTAGATTTTTCTTTTCTGCTTCTTGGAGTTTCAGACTCCAACAAGAGCTACAGCTTGGGAGAATACATGGTAATTTGGTATTTCCAGCTAGGACATATGGGACTGGCTGCCAGAGTCCGCGGCCGTGCTAAGGCATGCTTAAATCCCCATCGCTCTCCCTCCCCCGGCATATGGAGTGCTTCTGAAGCAATGTTATCAACCAAAGCACCGAGAGATGAGTGATGCACCCAAGGCCAAACAGCCGGTGTTCACAGCCATGCAAAGAAACTGAGCATCTGACTCCTCAGATCCCCCTTTCTGCCTTGTCTGCAACCTGGCATGTTTGAGGAGAACGAATTGGCCATGTTTTGTTGAAAGCTGCTGTATGTCCCTGCTGCCCACCACGGTAACTCCTCTCTGCTCACCGCACTCTTGTCTGTGGAAAAAGCCCTGTGACACACAACTAACTGGTGAGAGGTCCAGGGCTAGTGCTCAGTTCCAACACAAATCCCTATGAAATACAAAATCTCCATGCAGATCTGTAGTTATCAGCTTTCTTCTAATCATTCCTAGGCCCATGCATGACGGACACTCTCCACAGATGCATCCCTATCTATGCATGCACTGAGACAAGGATGTGTGTTGGATGTGTGTTTCCAAAGAGGAAAACGTTTTAAACAATACAGAAGCCTTTCCCTCATGGTTTTGTGCTATTCCATGAAAGAATTCCTAAGAAAATCAGCTACTTTTGGCTAACTGCTACATAGTTTCTTTTACAATAAAAATAACTGAACATATGAAAAATTAAGAGACCAATGCCATTAAGCATGAGAGATAATAAAATAACATACATATAATACACATCAATAGCAGAATTCATTTCAAAATAAAATTCCAGAATTTGCACTCAAACTGTCTAAACTGTAAAAGAAAAATATCCTGAGATAAGCTTACCTCTGCCTAGTGACAAAAAATATTTATTTTCATCCTTGTATAGGAAGAAAACATGCTTCATGATGTTAAAATAGAAGAGAATCAGAGTCTTGACTTGCACTGATCTTCAGCTCAAATGTTATTGCCATTTGAACACAGGGATGTGAACCCTGTAAATCCTTTAGCATTACAAAAGAAAGTTTAAGAGCCATCAGCTGTAACTGCTCTTGAAAAATGCTAGGCATAAATAGAAGGCTTTGTAAGAGAGCTGGGGATTCAATCAGGTCCTCGTTGCTAATGCTGCCTATAAAAGAAGAAGGAAACATTTAGGGCAAAGGCTTTTACCTGGGGCTGAGTCATTAGCAGCTAGACAGCTTGGCCAAAGGAGCCAGAGGACATACCAGGTGCTGCTCCACCAGCCATCACTCCAGAGGACGAGGAAATCTTGCTTACTTGGCATGGAAACCATGCCAGGATGGGCTAGAGTTAGGGCAGGCTGGGCCCCTTAAGGAGCTTCCTCCCTAGAGAGCGATGGTTAGTGGGCAGAAGAAGGATGCGGTCTGACATTTTCCAAAGCTTTGGTTTCCCTGGGTATATTTTTTCCTTCTTAATACGGCTGCCTAATTGTTTCTCTGATGTAATCACCCCTGAACTGCATTTCCTACCCAGGGAAGGAGCTGCTGTGGGGAGGTGATAATGGGCTTCCAGGCCAGGCTTCGTTTGTCCTGCAGGGAATCAGCCTTGGATCAATGGCTTCTCTGTCCTGCTTTAACCTGGCCTGTCCTCCTTCATAGTCAGCTCCCTTGCCCAGGGATCTGCACTTCTAGCTGCACACCTGCCATTTAACACCTTCCTGTTTTGTTTTGTTTTGTTTTGTTCAGTGGTACCAGTAAAAAAGGCAAGCTGCGTGACAGATGGTCTTCAGATCCCCTTCAGATCCCCTTCTGCGACTTACCCCACCAAAATACCCCGGCTGCTCTCAGGAGATCTCTGCGCCTGCCCCAAACCACTCTGTAGTCGAAGGGAAGCTTTCTAGCACATCAGGCGCTGCCCTGTGAATCTGACTGGTATTACCTCCAAGTCCTCACGGGACTACTAGGACTGTCCCTAAACGTTCATAGGTCTTTCCTAACACATTCTATATCAGAGGAAAAAATGTCCTCCCAGTTTTTACAGATAAAGATGACAATATCTCCCACCCTTCCCACTACTGTTAGTTCATTCACTGTTAGCACAGATCGATTTTCCACCATGAATCTGCATGTTCCAATCTTCTAGAGGGAAAACCTGGATGTCCCCAGGACTTTTGTCATTCCGGAGCTGGTCTCATTGCAACTCCCCCATTTGCAGCAGCATGCCAAAGTCACCAGAGCTTTTGGCTCTGTTTGCATAGTAATATTTGTAGCCATGTTTCTCATTAAGAAGTCAAGAATTTGCGACCTTTTGGTGTGCAGAGATCTGAAGATTACTTATCAAAATAAAGCAGTCTATAATAATCTCCACAACTGCTGTTTGCACACCACTGACAGAAGAGGACAGCAGTGGAAACCGACCAGCCTGATACGATCCGTGGTTGATGTGCACAGCAGATACTTGGTATGGGATCTCTGAAAAGCGTTTTTATTTTCTCATTGAATGGCATTTACCACTTGTTTCATGTGAGTCTCTGCCAAAATGACCGGCTTTGGTGGAGTATGATTGGGTATTAGACACACTCTGGGGCAAACGCCTGCATGTGGCCGTGGGTTGCAGGGGAAGAGAGTGCAAATGAATCTTTTGGCTTCTGGTCCCCTCTCTAGACTGTCCTTGAAGGACGGTAGAACATGGGGCTTATCAAATCTACTTCATATTCAAGTCCTTTTTCTTCAGCCTGACTTTTTCCTTGTCCAGAAGAAGCCACAAACATAAACATAAACGAACTGGAGATGACAAATAAGAATTGATCATGGCCTCTTCCAAAATAAGAAGCAGGGAGCAGCAAGATAAGCAAGACACACAGGTTCAAAAGAAGCTGGAGAAAGTTCTTCACTCCGTGTGGAGACGAGCTGAGGATCACCTTGTCATAGGGCACTGTGGATGACAGAAACTTATAGAGGATCAAGAGGAAATGGCAGTTTCTTGGTAGAGAAAATGATAAATTATAAAATATTAGGTGTTATTATGAACATAGAGAGCAATCCAGCTCAGGAAGTCTCTGGACCACACATACTGGATTGTTCTGTTTTTACATCATTCCTTAAAACTTCACTTTTGGCCACTGCCAGAGACATGGGACTAGAAGGATCTGTGGCTGCTCTTACATTCTTTTTTCCACAAAAGGATGTGCTAACAGTGCTTGTATGATGAAAGTTTACTTTCAGGCTCTGACACCAGGATATGTCTTGCAGATACCTATAGAAATTCATTTTTCTCTCCAGTGAGAAGCAAAGCTAAGACACAAATGTTTACTGCTGGACACATCTAAAGCCATGTGAGATGAATCCTACCGTTTCTGTTCACACACAATGTTACACTCCATGAAATCCTCTGCAGAGTCCTCAGAATTAAAGACTCCATTAGATTACACACTTTGTTGAATAGGGCTCATACAATATTTTTATTTGACCCTAAGGCCTGTGTGTTTGTTCATAATGAATAATACATTGTCCACAGCCTGAGAGAGCCTAGCAAATCTTATCCTTTTGTAGCACCGTATGTGCATATGCAGTAGCTCTAGATCAATCAGCCTGACACTGATCCTGAGTAAAGTCATGGAGACACCAGTGATGAAAGCACCTCAGTAATAGGTAAAAGCTGGAGGCATGATTGACATAGAGATGTGGAATTAAAAGCATCTTGGAAATATCATCTGTCAGTTCAAGAGTGAAATCATAAAGCCAGAAAGTAAAAGTAGCTGTTGTCATAAAATGATCAGACTCAGCAGTTACTCAGTTCAGACACATATGATAGCACCCATATCCATGCAGCAAACATAATCTATATTGAACTAGGAAACTGGTTTATGATAGATTATGACATTTCATTTAAGCTGGTAATTTTTCATCCCCTGGGAGTACTTACAGAAGGTAGGATTTGTCCTTGGGCCCCTTCTCCTGGTGACTTTAGCAAGAAAGCAAGGAAAAACTTAAGAAAAGAATCCTTTCTGTTTAAATGTGTTGGCAACATTAAATAAACAGTTTAAAAAGGAATAGGGTATCAGGTAATTGCATAGACCAATGAAGACTGCTTAGCAAACTGGGGCTTGTATGAACAATCCAGCTCCAATAAATGTGAATATGGAGGGGAGATTTGTTCCTGGAAGAGATCTAGGTGGTCACAACTTAGCCAAAGGGCGCAGAGACAGCATGAGCTCCCACTATGGCGCTATGTTCAGATGGCAAATATTAAATCTGTGCTTAAAAAAAAAGGGGAAAAATTCAGGTGCTGTGCAGGGCAGTGCACAGCATTTCCCTACCTGCACACTAGGAGGACCAATCCTGCAGTCTTTTGTTCAGAAGAGATGTTTCCAAATCAGCAGGAATTCAGAGGAAAACTCCAAGACAACAACTCTGGAAAAGAATCGAAAAGCTCAATCCTTTCAATTTATCCAAGACAATAAAAAGTGACTTGATTCTGAGCTGCGACCACTACATGGGGCAGAGATTTCTGAAGGTGGACAGTGGGAAAGGGACTAACAAGAGGTAGCGATTAAGTTGTAGTTAGGCATGTCAAGTAGGGCAACACGATTAAGTGTAAACAACTACATCTCAGTTTAGTTTCTCTAGGCCCCTACATCATCGATAGGTATCTAGCCAAAACAGTCAACAGACTGTAGGGTGAAATTCCTCTCATCCTAAAGCAGACAGCTAAAATAGGGCAGGTGAGTTCCACCACAGAGTGCCCTTTTCTCTCGTTTGATTCTGAGAGACTCTCAGACAGTTAGTCCGGGTGCAGACATCTACACTACAAATATCTAAATTTGGATAAGATCAATCCAGCCAATTCAGTCTAGAAATTATGTACACATCTTCCAGTGGCAAAGGCTTTGAGCTGCTGCAGCAATATATCTATATACACAGAGGATTCTCCGTCACCCAAAGGCTTTAAATGAAGACTGATATGTTCTGGTGCAAAATGCTGTAGTTCTAACAGATGTTAAACAACTGATGCAAAGATTTCTGCACCCGAGTTCTCAGGTCTGCGGTGCATATGGGGATATAAATATTAATCTTTTAAATCCTTAAAAGATTTTGAATCTTTGTCCTGAAGGACAACAAAATATTCTGTCAGTTTAAGATCTACAGGACATCATATTGGTACTGAAGCATATCTTGCATGAGGCCACTTGAAATATAGTATTTTCAGCCTTTCACACACACTACTTCCTTTCTAAACCAGAAACAAAGCTACTGAATATGAGAAAAAGAGAAGGTTATCATGAGTAACATCAGCTTGGGTTTTTGCCATAGGTGTGATCGTGTCCTGTCGTCAGATGTAGGGCAGAGAAAGAGTTGGTGGTCTTGGAAGACCTGCCCTAAAAATAACATTTGCTTTTTTTTCCCTTGTTGTGCTTTGTTTTCAGAAGTTGTCTCATTTGAAAGAGGGAAGCTGTTTGACCACAAAGCACAACTGTCACCCATCGCGGTCTGAAGAATTAGAGCTAAATATGTCAGTGGGAAGAGGAAGGGGGAAGGGGAGTTTAGCCCTGTAGCAAACAGCTTTCTGTTGAAAAACAGTCTATTTAAATTCTCCTCCGAAACCACAGAGGAAGGTGGTGGCCATGCAGACTGAAACCAGCTCTCATTCAGCTGACCAGCATAGTACAGACATGGTCCTCGCACAAGCAGCTCTGCCCCTGGAGCATCCTTGGCATTGCTAATATATTTGCACTGGATAGGAATTTGCTGATAACTCTTTTATTTGGAAAATGTCAATTAGCTGCAGTTCATACCTTAAAGGAAACCTATTAAAAAAAACACATTGTCTCTCCCAGCATGTTATGTCCTACATTGGATCTTTCAGGATCCCTCCTCTTGCATCTTCTCCATTTTGTGTAAGTGATTTGAGTGGCCCACTGGAGACCAGGGTCTGACATTACCTGAGTGGGGAGAAGAAGAGAAGAAGTGATAGACAGCCTGGTTTTGACAGCAGGATTTTATCTTTTCCCCTCAAAGTTATTTGTAAATGAGGTTTCTGCTGTGTCTAGTCTCACAAACACACACAAAAGTTACTTTTCACTCCTACACTGTGGTGTTCTCTCAGTGTTTGTGTAAAAGAAGGAGAGAGATGGTGTAAGTTAACACTCAGCAACTCCAATTTATTATCAGACCTTTGTAGCCATAAGCGTGAACATTTTCAAGATTTTCACATTGTCAGAGAGAAAAATCATTTGCACAAATAAAAACAAAAACTTCTATTAAAAGATGCTCAACTATTATAGTGCTTTTTTTCTGAAGTCTAAAACCTAACATATTCAGATAAAGGGAACTCAGTGAATTCATTATTGTAGCACCGACTCCAGGCTCACTGATAATAGGATAATATGTAAGAAACACACTTGGTGCACCACAGTTTTTGCTACAAAAATAAAAACAATATGATGGTAAGAAGTAACCACAGTGGGATCCAAAGCAGTAATACCGTGGTCAAGAGTCCTGGATACGGTTATCATTTGAGTCATCCTTCCTGTCAATATTTATAGAGAAATAAAAGGTTCTGGCTGGAAATGCAGAGGGTTATTTTACAGGAACACTGGGTACATTTTGGCTGCTAAATTCATCCTCTCAACATTTAAAAAATGATCACATGCTGTGAATCTGTCATTGGGCACAGAGGCTTAGAACCATGTCCTAAACAGTCTGAAACACTGGAAAATAAATGAAGGGTTTTATTTTTTACATTAGTGGATCTCCATTTTTCCCACTCAAGATAAACAGTCTGTCCTGTACTATCTTCACTCTCAGTTTCCTGATCCATCACTGCTTGGTTTCCAGAAAGTATCTGTTAATGGACCAAGGATGGAAGTTTCAGAGAATACCAATGGGCTACGGCCTGATAGCTGCAAACATGCACTGTACTTGTTAAAAATTTAGATTTATCCAAAGATGTACTTCCTCATGCCAAGGGGTTCAAGTAACATTGAAAGGAAGAGCTAGCAGTTAACCCAGCTGTGAACCTGTATCGTTTCTGTGCTGGTTCCATGCCTTGATTGGCAGGATGCTTTTTTTCTCCAACTCTTCTTTCGGAAAAGTTCAATTTTGTCTAACTGAAATATATGCAGAGTTTGCATTCAGGAGTTATATTCAGGTAAAAAGGATGTAAAGAAATGAAATTACAAAATATTCTACCACATCACATGAGAGACAGAAAAGAAGTCAACCAGAAAATGAATAGGTCCTTCATGTACATGAATTGGAAGACATACCTCTTACCAGCAAACGTAAGGGGAGAGAAAGACAGAACTCTTTCTACTTCTGACTACATCTGTGCTAGTAAATTAGTGTTAGGAAATGTTCTCTGCTACTGGATCTCAGTGAGCCATTCTTTTAGATCATTAGCACAGTCCTTAGCTTGCTTAGGCATGTGTCCATGAGAACTGTCCCCCAAAAGTCATGGGAAAGATCCATTCCTCAAAAGCAGTTTGCAACTTCCTGCTTTACAAGTTGACAGAATTTAATAAAATAGACATGGGCTATTTCTTTCCAGTTGAATTCAGTGGGCATGATGACTTATTCATGTAGACATAACTACTAATATCTCTTGGTTTCTTGCCCAAAACCCATCCTCTCATGCCAGGAACAATTATGAGTCAAGCTCAGGAACCCGCTTCAGAAGAGGTGCATGGGTTGTACCCACAGCATCACTTGGGAGCCAAGAAGGAGCAGAACAAGGAGATGATCTGCCCCACAGCACTGGTGGGGACACCAGCAGTGGCTCATCTCCCAGATTAAGATATTTATATTTGAATGCCCAAACATAGTTGTCCACCTGCAAGCCAGGTTCATAGTGCAGGCAGCGCAGATATAGGCAGTACCATCAATGAAGATGGGAACAGTTCAGCTCATCAGATGTAGAGGCTTGTTTGTTCAATACAATTGTTCACATGTGGAGATCTAGATGCACAGCCACTCTTTTGGATCCAGAGGTGTATGGAGAAAATTCTCAGCAAACAGAGGTTGCAAACAGAGCCAGTGCACTGCAAGGTTGTCACTGCTCACTTGCTTTGGAAATTTCATCTTCAAAAGGGAGGGCATAAATCTGAATTCCTCTAATTATCAAATTGATTCCTCTTGTGAATAAATACTGCAGTTAAAAAGCAAAAACAGAAAAAGAGCTTTTAGGAGGTTTGCTTCTTCCTCAACACAGCTGTACTGGTACAGCCAGTGTTGCATAAGGGAATGCTACTGGCAAAACGACAGCAGTTTAATTACACCAGCAGATCAGGAAAAAAAAAAAAAGTTATGTTTATCAGTTTTGGAAGTGAGACAACAGCCAGTCTCTGCTCTCAGACCAAACAGCAAGAGAGATTTGAATCATGGCACTTGACACGGACTGAGTGATGATAATTAATTCAATTCTTCTCTTCTCATCTTCCAGTGGCTGAGTTAAAGCCCATCTTATTCTGACACAGGGGGAGAGTTTTGGCTTAATCCAGCTATTTTTAAGCCACCCAAAATACTATCAACTGCGGTGGGTTTTTATCTGATTTTTAAATGTGCAACAAAGCTCTCTGCAGAGCAGCAGCATCATGACATTTGCAAGTCACCACTACCTTATCTCTCCAACTCATTTTTCAGCTATAATATGTTTCTTGGCAAAGTCAATTCAGCAAATGCCCAGATTTATAGAGTTCAGCCACATGGCAACCTCTTTCAGGGCCACATGAACAGCTATTATTTAAAGCCTTTTACAGCGTATGCAGAGAGGAACAAAGTGCACTTACCTACTAAAGATTTAAAGCCTTTTGTGGCAAAGCATGTGTCACCCTGAAGGACACCTTGGGTCTTGCATATAGATGCACCTTGTGCAACTTCCACTGCAGGATCAAGGGACTGATACTTGGGAACACTTCTGATCCTACCACTAAGTTGCAGGATAAGATCTTTCTCAGGAGATTATGAAGTGCCTCCCACACTGACATCTCAAGGTATTTTTTTTTGAACAGTATGGAGCTAAGCAAAGACATCAGAAATATCTTGGGGACCAGAAACAATATACACACATTAATGCAATGCCCTTCCCAAGGTTTTAGATCTCTTGAGAAGCACAATAGATCAAGCCAAGGTAGACATTTGTGTGCATATATAGCTGGGAATCAGTAAAGTGTTGTCACTTCTATGGTTGGCTCTTCTCTTCACTGAAGGGTGCTGCATTCCACAGCTAAGACCTGGACTGCACTGTGTGTGCTTCCTTACCAACATTTCTTGGGTTGTCTTAAGCAGTAACCCAAAGTAACTGCGAGCATAACGGTGGCTCTTTCTTGTATTTTGCCAGGGGGTTCCAAAATGA
This sequence comes from Nothocercus julius, assembly GCA_013398735.1. NCBI lineage: Eukaryota > Metazoa > Chordata > Aves > Tinamiformes > Tinamidae > Nothocercus > Nothocercus julius. The sequence goes on from VZSV01000002.1 coordinate 15,245,061, forward strand.
GTGGGACGTGACCTTTCTTTGGCAGCACATCCTTGGGTATCTTTGGCAATTCAGCAATGTGCTGTCACCCCCTCAGTATTAACAGACTAAGCAATAGGACAACTTACCTGCAGACCTGACCTTAGGGTGACTTTCAGCTCACCTGGGCTCAAAGAGACAGTCAGGCTGCGCTTTTGGAGAGATCCAAAGCTATCCATGGCATTGACAGCATACCACAGCTTTGCCTGAGTGGCTGCCTCAGCTCTGCACAGAAGCATCCCTGCAGCTCTCTTCATTTCAGGATAAGTTGCAGGCTCAAGGAAAATCTATCCTCCCACTAGTTTACTTCCTCACACCAAGGTATAGGAAAAGGTAACCCCCTCATGCTATTCTTTCCACCTCCCACTTAATAATATATCCTACAACAACAGAATAGGAGGGGGTGTTGTTTTTGTTGGGATTTTTCTCCGGAGGCAGCTTGGTCTCTATTTAGCTGTATCCCTGGGCTTTTCTGCACGAAGTGCTAATGGTATGCTTTCCACAGGAACTTATTCCGTGCTCTGCAGGGTAAGCACAGCAGGGTGGCAGGAGGAAAAACCTTCACTTAACATTCCTCTCTCCATCCTGTGTTAGGATGAGAGGGTGGAGGAGAGCTCTCCGCTCCACTACAGAGAGGCTCCCTGCCATGAAAATAGACTGCCACCAAGTGATGCCAGTAGGAGCACTTTAGTGATTTAAATTATGTACACGGCAGAGAACAGCTTGATTAATTCATATGAATTGTAACTACTTAGGGCTCCATTCGTCTGGAATGATCTGTAGTCCTCTGTGCCGCAGAAGTTGCAAAGGTCCTTGGCTTCAGTTCCAGGTGATCTATTAGTCTCTCCCTCTGAAACCAGCACAGCCACAGACAGCCCTTTGCTGTGACAGATATTTACACTGGAGTGGCTTGAGAACATGGCAAGGAGAAGGAATTGCTCCTCAACAGACTGTGGTGCAAGAAAGGAGAACCTCATCAGGGTGGCAGAGAGGAGGTAGATTGGGGATGCTAAGTCCTGAAAAGAATCTGGTTCCTTTGAGGGTGCAGGGGTTTGGGATACACTGATGTCTTTATCTGAAAATTCTGTTTTGGGAACATCTGGCTGAGGCTAAACAGCAGGACCAGCCACTGCTTTGTTACAGTGGCTCATGGGGTCGTTGGATTTGGTCTCATTGCACCCACCTGTGATTGAAGAGTTTTACCACAGACTGCAAGCAGGACAAAGAGATTCAGAATGGGGCTGGTTCCAGTCATGGGCAGTGTTTGAAGGAAGGTTGTCTGGACTGTGGAGCAAGAGTTACCCATAGAGACTCTCTGTCTTTCTCTGAAAACTGCTTGGTCCTCTGATTAGTTGGTGGGTAGGACCACCATCCTCCTTAAACTAATTTCCATCTCATAGTGGCAGCTGAAGGAGCAGGACGCATGTCCTGATCAGTTGCTGGATCCAACAAAGGCCTTTGGCACATCACCTGTGCCTTGAAGAACTGACTCTTGCACTGGTAACACGGATGGCGACAAAGCCAAGCCCTAGAGAGGTTGACGTCATGGTGAAACAAGGTCTTGGCAAACGTGGAGCCGGGAGCCCTGCTAGCTGCCATGCTGCTGAGCATGGCTCAGGGCCTGCACAGATAGGGCTGAGCTGTCATACACTGGGCCAGCTGCCAGATTTGTGCCTTCCAACACCCAGCCGCTGCCCGTGACAACTCGGCCCCACGAGCAGCTGTAGTGGCAATTCGGGATGCTGGGTCGCAGTGCCACCGTGTGGGCTCTGACGGTTTCTAATAGCACGGAAAGAGGGACCTGGGGACCCACAGAGCCTAAGGAGCTCTGAAATGGATCTAGGTCCCTCCAACTGGTGGCTGATGGCACAGAGAAATAAAAATATTCAGCTGGAAGCAGAAGTCCAGCAGAAGTCCTGGCTTCCCTGAGCGTGAAGCACCCATTGCCTGCCACCGTTTTTCTCATTCAGGACCTAGCTACAGAGGTCAAACACTTGCTTTGTTGGCAGGCCCCTTCTGAGGGCCCTAAAGACCAGATCTTCATTCAGCTCTACCCATGAGGGCTGGTACCAACCATCACCCAACAGGCTCATCTCCTGCTCTCAGAGGGATGAGGACCCTTCTCCATCTTCCTTCAGCAGTAGGTCAGCATGAGCCACACTAAAAGGACCCCCTCATCCCCTTCAGTGCAAAGACAGGGAGTCGGCCCAGTCTGATTTTATTGAAAGAAGCTGTTTGACTTTGCACTGGAACAGATGCAGACTGAACTCACAACCCTCAAGTGGGGCTGGAGGGGAGAGCAGCAGACAGGCAGTTGTAACTGGCTGAAGGGTTCTGGCATTTAAACCAGTTATTCCCAAGCTAGGATTTTGCCTGGTTAAAAGCACCCAGTTATTGTATCTCAGTCATGACAGCAAATAGTTTGGGGCAGAAAACTGCAGCTACTGCCACCCTAGGAATCCCTAACTTGTGCTAATGGAGGAGAGTGTCTTTACAGGTGCCCCACTGAGCCATCTACTTAGTGCAGGATCGGTCACAGAATATCCGATGCTGCCTTTGTACCACATTCTGCCTGAGCCAGAGTCCCCGCAGCTGTATCAGGTCTCTGTCAGTGCCCACACTGTCTGATTAAGAGGGAGCCTGGCTATCTCTGCTACAATGCAGTTAGTTTGGATGAGCTCTGTCTCTCAGCTTTAGATGTTTGCGAGTCAGATCCTACCGCTGAGCCAGGCACTCTCAGCTCGCTTTATAGTCAAAGGAGAAAAAGCTTGCGCTTAAAAGGACATGACTCAGCTGCCGGTTTTCAGACGTCTGCGTTAGGATGAATGAACCGTGCTCTGACTGCATCTGAGGATGCACCCCTCTGGAATCAGTTTAACTAGGCATTTAACGATGTCCCCTAGCTCTCTTGAGGCCACACGAGCTGCATAAAATCTGTGCAGATTCTCAGGCAAAAGCTCCCTTCCCTGATGTCTTTTAATAACAGCCAAGCAAAACCATGTGGGCAACATCTTCTGGCTTTATAGGATGTTGCATTTACTACCGAAGGAACATTCATCGGAGACTGGAAGCTGTTATCTTCCCATACCCTCCATCCCCCACACACATGGTCAAATCATGCCGCAGAGCCCAATATCTCTGGACTTGCCAGAATTACCCTTACAAGTTGGCATCCAGTTTCAAAGCCACCCTGAGACCAGGTCTCCGACAGCCACAGATGTCATTTATCACAATCAAGCAAAATAATCAAGTCATTTCTCTTTCTTTTTCTTTCTTTTTTTTTTTTTTTTTTTGGGGGGGGGCATATAATGTTTTGTCTCCATTGACCATTGCCTTTCTGATGGCCCTTCCCTTCTCCTGAGCCTGCAATTTCCACCATTACTTCCACCACTGTAAAGACAGGCTGCAGAGCATCCTAGCCTGCAGCAGATCAAAGACCTGTGCTCCTCATCCCCAAGGGCTGAGTCAACAGGAGGATTCCCAGCGTGGGACACCCAGAGCCTTGAGGCTTTCCTCTCCTGCCAAACCTGTGGCACATGTTTGGCACAAGGCTGCCAAACACATGCCAGCCTCTTGGAGGCTCTCAAGCCTGGAGGTTTCCTGGGAGCTTCCCAAGGAGCCAGGCTGGGCTGGATGACCCAGCTACTCCTGATGATGCTGGCAACCAAAAAGGCTCTGCAGCTCCATCTGCAGTGCGCAGGCTGGTGACCCTCTGAAGCAGAGGGGTTCCTCTCCTGCCTCTCCAGCACACCACCACTGCCAGCACCAAGTACAGCGCTCCCAGTAGTCCCCAGAGCCCATTTTCTTACCTTTTGGTGAAAAATTCTCCCCAGAGAATATAATAGGGTTTTTTATAATCACAGACAAGTGTGATGTGGTTCCCCAAGTCATTTCTTTAGACTTCGGCTCTTCCCCCAAAGGACCTGTGGCCAGCTGCCCTCGTGGATGCCTTCCTGTCTCCAGAGCACTTTGTCCTCTAAAGTGTGCTGTCAGGAGCAGAAAGGTGGCCCTGATGCTCTTGCAGCCAAGCTAAACACAGCAGCTGCCAAAGCCCTTGGCACGCACTGCTGAATCCACTGGAGGTGAGTCTGCTTTCCATCAAGCCCAGAGGGCTCTTCCATAAAATAGCAGAAGTGACCAAAGAAAGGGCTGTGGCAGAGCACGCAGTACAGAAGCCAACTGCTCCAGCAATGGCACAAGTCCATCAGGAATGAGAGAAGACACTCATTTTGTGATGCTCTTCTTACTGCATTAATGAGCTCTTCTAACAAGGCACTGCAGCCGAGAGAAATAAGGAGTAACAACCTACAGAGTCAGCTGTTTTCTAGTAACTCTTCCTCTATTAGATTATTATGCACAGATAAGAGCAACACTGCTTTTCTCTCCCTCTACCCTCCCTCTATCCTCTCAGCTCCTGGTCACTGTCCCCTATTTATGTGCTTGCAGCACAGGGTATCAAGCAGCTCCCTGTCCATGGAGAAGGGTCACAGCCTGAGCAGCAGGTCCCACAACTCCTATGCTGTGCGCCAGAGTGACAGCTAGCACAAATCATTCCTAATTCTGACCATTTCTATAATCCTTTCTAGGCAGCTCTTTCTGGTCATCCTTTCTCATCCTCACCCCAAAGATTTCATTTTGTCCTGCTCATTTCTCTACCTTATGCCCATGTTGTCTATCCCTAGCAGGAGCTTTGCAGGGACTGTTGACTGCTGTATTTCTGTAACACTCACCGAAGTTCCAGGGGTCTCTTCTGCAAAAACATGGATGAGTAATTCTAACTAAGTCTGTTGTCTTCTTCTTTTGTTGACACCAGACACATAAGCTCAAGAATGAAGCACAAACAGGTTTTTAAATATTTTCAAGCTTCCCTGGGCAGTCACCACTCTGACTCCTGCCTCAATCCATGCTCCTGCAGGTCAGGACAAGACTGTAGGGAGGCTTTTCTCCAAGCTAGGTGACAGTTCCCTATTCAGCAGAGCAGTCACACTAAATTTGGACCGTGTAATAAGGCACTTCTGCAACAACTCTCTTAGTCCATGAGGGGCTGGAGAGACATCCCATGGTCTGTCCCTCAGCCCCACTCCCTCCAGGACCCATGGCCTCCCTTGCTCACATCTCTGATCTAGAGACAAGATTTTATTAGCAGAAAAGAAATATGGAAATATAAGAGCTTAAGGATTTAAGATACTAGAGAAACCATTATTCATAGGAAACAGATACTGGCAGATTGCATGCCAGAAGTGCCATGTAGCAAGAGAGTGATGGAGTGACTAATCCCATTTTTCATCACCAACACGCAAAGGCTGTTGCAGGGTCTAATTGAAAATGTAAGTGTAGAGGAATCTAGTTTTCTGCCCTTATTATCTAGGGGTCTATACAACCTTCTCAAGAGTAGACTTGTTATATTAAATAGCTCCTGAATGCTCCCAAAATCTACAACTGATTAATCATCAGAGGAAGAAGGAATCATCTGACTGCATTATTCACCAGAGCTGTTAAGTACAAAACAAAAATTGTGAAGAGGCTATTTAATCCCATTCAGCTATTTAGTAGAAGAAGGAGATATCACTGAAACACTCTTGTTTTGAAGACTTGTCCATTTCTGTCATTTTTATCAGACAGTGTAAAGAAATACATATATATCACTTCTGTCTCCCATTTTACCCTGTTTTATTAGGAGCAGCACAAAGAAGTGTTGAGATTCACCCATCTGTTACTAGGCCAGAATCCTTGTTTTGCACCGTGAGAGTTCAATTCCCTGTCAAATGGTCCTTTGCAGTCCCTGAGGATGTGGTAAACCTATGAGTTTCCCAGGAGCTCAGCAGGAGAGGATCAACTGTTCAGCAGCCCTAGTTAAAACTCAGGCTCACACAAAGTGCTAACTTTTGTCAAGGTTAGGAATGACAACGTGAACTGCAATGGCCAGGACTGAGCTAGTAGAAAATGCTGAACTATCTGCAGCCTGCACATGATATATGCAACCCTGATGCAGACAGGGGGGTTACTTTCCTCTAGCTGATGCATCATAAATGAGGTTGCTACAGGCTATGAGCTTTGCTCTAGCTTTAGTTTCCTTCAAGGACAACTGAGGAGAGCTTCACATCACAGGTCGGAGCATAGGCTGAGTATCTTCTGATCGGCTTCAAGGTGGGTTCACATTTTAGGCAAAAGTGCTTTTGTCTTTGCCTGGCACAGGGAGCTCATGCAGCTAAGCTAAAGGGTATATTAATACAAAGAGGACAGCAACTCTTTCAGCTGCTATAACTCAGTTTGAAAGAGACTGTTGCCCCAGTTTCTTACTGGGAACATTTCCACTGGTGGGTGAATGCCTGGCTTTTACTGACCTGGAATCAAATATCCTAGAGAATCTCCCCTGCATTATCATCTCGGGAGACCAAGAGGTAAGGTTGCCTCTTAGTGACTACAACATAAGATCCCTGAAAAGGTTAAATTCAAAGAGTGTAAAATAGAAAGGCAGGAAAAAAAAAAAAAAAAAGGAAAAAAAAACTTTTATTTAGAGACCAGTAAAAGAAGTAGTTGTGAAAATAGAGCTGCTGCTAGACAAAGCTTTCAAAGGTAGCTGGCAATGTCACCTTCCAAGATCAAGCCGAGCCTTTGGGAAGCCAAACACCAGCTCCCTGATTGCTCTGGTGACCTTTCTGTTCATGGAAAGGCCCGAAAATCAGCATCAGAAATGTGGGGACTGTTGTACACCCCATGATGCAGTGACTCTGTTTACGAAAATGCAGGATGTCGCCTCCTCTCCTTTAGAACACACTAGAAGCAAAGATCAGGAATTTTTCTGATGGCACCGAAGGAGACCACTTTTTGTTCTCTTTCAGTTGGTTGAGAAGGAGCAATATTATGGCTGATGTGAAAGGTGTTTGTAGCTCCTTCCTGAGGGTTTCTGCCATGTGCTTGCAGGTTCTTATGTGGTGGAACAATATCTTGCTTTTACAGGAGAGTATTTCACAGCTCTAAACTCATATATGTACGACCATCTTTGCCCTGGAATGAGTTTCCTGAGCCCACAGGTTTATTCAGACAGGGGGTCTGGCAAAGGGACAGAGGAATATGCAAAATCCTTCCTCAGTGAGAGAAGTCTCTGTTTTCCCAAACTAAGGACCAAAACACCCATTCCTTCGAGGGACTTCAGATACTACTGAGCTCATCAACCATCACTTCCAAGGGCCAGGATCCCTCTTCCAGTGGTCACTAATGCTTTCCACAAGAGGATGCAAAGGTTTTCAGACTGTTGCATTCATCTGCTTTAGAAGATCACGGGAAGGTAATTTCCAAAGCTCTGTCTGCTCTCCTGTGTTATCACATATTGTTTCCAGTGGTTTTGTAGCACTATACCTCTCCTTGGCCTATTTTGGATCCAGCGACTCATTTTCTTGAGTTCCTTCCAAATGTGCATTCTCCCACAACAGCAACATTCCCCAACAGAAGAGAGTTGAAGTTATTAGTCAGGCATGGATATGTTTATCCAGCATTCCCTTTTTTTTAATAAGCATCCTTACTTTGGTGCAGCTGCTTGGACTGTCACCAGTAATATGTCCTCGTCTATTTGGATAACATGGGAATGTGATCTTTCATATTGCAGGAGATTTGCATGTGGCATTTGCACTGGAGCTGCATAATGAAACTCCACCTGAAGTCTCAAAGCTTCCAGGAAGTTCAGATACAAATTTTGCAGCTTGGGACCTATTTTTATATGGCTTTGACTTTTAACTCCCTTTTTCTTCTCCCTTTGATGCCTTTTCCTTCTGTTGCATACAACTGAAAAGAATTGGAGGCAATACCATGGAGCTTAGACTGTTTGCCAGCTCCCTGACCCAGCCGTGCACCTTGTCCATGTCCCAGACATATTCTGTGAGGAGTGGGACGTTGCCACATTTTCTGCATGCTCTGTCTTCCACCAGCGCATGAAGGGAAGTAGCAGTTGCCCAGCCTGGATGATCGGGCAGCCACAGATGCCCTTACCTTGTGCATCAGACACCACCATTGCAGAGGAAATCACCACTACGGAGGACACCGCTTCCCACCGGAGGGTGGAAGGGAAATTATGGCTCTTGGAGGAGAAAAGCACTTTTTTTTTCCTTAGCAAGCAAGCATGTGGTTGAAGTCCTTTCCAGGAGTACCTTTCCATCACACAACTTGGGCATTCAGCTTGGCCACTTCCCTGTAGCCTGAAGACCAAGGGGGCTGCGTTACCCATGGAGCTGGGTGTCCACAGGTATCTATTCTGAAGTGGCAGGGTGGTGAAAATGAGTCACAGAGGTTTGCTCACAGTCTGTGAAATCTCATACCTTCCTAAACCTTGAAGGCGTGAGGGCCTCATACAATTCCCCAGCACTCACCGAATGATTAAGAACAGCTCAAAATCCAGGCAGGATCGATCTAGGAGCCTGAGCTGTATATCTCCACAGGAAGAATCATAAAATGTCATAAATGCCCCCAAACTGTGGAACTATCATCTGTCTAAACACATACATAGACATACACAAAAGATTTTTTTCCTTAATACCTTGTCTGTATATATAATGCCTTATCTGTATTTGACCTCTATCTGTGTTTGACCTCTATCACGGTTCCTGCTAGCAGGAATCTCACCTCCAAGGTAAATTGCCTGACTGTAAGGGCTTATGCATTAAAAAAAAAATGCAACTTGGGGAAATGAAAAGGAAGAGGAAAATGTTTTTCAAGTGGTCTCTGTGGCTGATTTTTCTCAGCCTTGGAAATAGGTGCTGCTAGAGAGATGCTTTAAAGAGCGCATGAAAACATTAATGAAGGCTGGAATGATGTTTAGTATCCAACCCAATATTTCTCCTTGCAATAATTTCTTTAAGCCTCATACTTGGAGTTCAGTAGGTCATAAATTTTGCCTGCTCTGAAGTTAACTGGATCCATGAGATGTAAATGTATTACTCATGCACTGGTTAATTTGTATGCTCGTTGCTTCCCAGCCTCTCCACAAATTGATTTTTAGATTCGTTATTTAGCCAGAAAGATATTTGCTGGCTCTTCCCTCAGAAGGTCACAGACCAATGTGGCACCACTTACTGCCATGGGGAAGCAGAGTTAAGCAGGGCACTGGAGACCAAGATTCCCCCAACTCCAGCTCAGTCCTTCAAGAAATTGTGCTGGTGATAAAGTCAGTAATGGCTCAAGCTGCACTAGGCAGATGCCTTTTCAGAGCAGAGCAGAGAAGCAGAATCACAGGTGATGGGCCAGGGAGAAGGGACCTACAGCAGCAAACCACACACATGGGCCTGGGTCGAGTGGGCATCTCAGGCCTCTTGAAGTGATCTCTTCAAGCATAAATACCTCATCCTTCATTTACAGCCCTGTCTCAGGGTCTTCTCAAACCATGTACTCTTATCTGCATGTGGTTTCTTTCTTCACCCTGTCATCTCCCCATATTTAGCCTGGATTAATCTGACAGCTCAAATGACAGGTCACCTGTGGGCGAATCCATATGTTCGTATCTGTGGCACTAGGACTGTGCTGTTCTTTGAGCTTAGCCCATTTGGAGGACACTGTCCATAGCATCCTGCTATCACCTCATGTTGTCCAAGCCAGATGACCTGGGACAAATGGGAAAAAGTCCAGAGGGAAATAAGCCGTCTTAATCTGAATCCTCTGGCTGAACTTGATTCAGCATGCTGTCCACGTGGCACTTAGCTCCCCATGCACTTTAGGAAGCTGGCCTGGATTGCTACGTGGCACTGAGGTGCCACATCCGCACATCGGTGTTTGTTTCAGCCAGTCCTAGACCCATGTGTGCCTTGCTCTTGGAGCCCTGGGACCAGCTCCAGGACTGCCAGCTTGCTTCATGGAACATCATGAAAAGCTGGCAGCCCTTGAAAATGTGCAAGCCCACCAACTTGGAAGGGAGGCTGGAATATGGCTGCAATCCAGGTCCAGCATCCCTGCCTTTTAATAATACTTCGGGAAGATTAACCTTCACATGCAAGGAGATCTTAAAGAAAGGCAGAGATATGCCTCTGCTTTACATCTGATGCAAAGTTGAATGACGGACCTCTAGAAAGCCTCCTGTCTGTCCCCACACACCGCACCATATGTTCCTAATACAGAAGTTCCTCACCTTCTCTAAGGTGCAAACTTCTCCCACAGGTGCTCGTTACAGGCCTCCTTCATCGTTCTTAATGGTGTTACATCCGTGGCTGTATGGCAACAGCTTGAACCCTGCTTTTAATTTTTTTTTTTTTTTTTTGCTTTTTTTTTTTTTTTTTTTTTTTTTTTTTGCTTTTTCTTTTTTTTTTTGATCTGATTACATTTTGACAGTAATTTTACAGCCTTTATGTACTGACTCCCACTGTTGGTATTCTAGGAAACATTTACTGCCTGTCTGACTTGCCAGCGCCAGGATTTCTCACCATCCTTTGGGAACAATGAGAAATGATGTGTCAGAATTTACCAGCTTCCCAGCACTCCCTGCTCAAAACAAGGATCCTATGGGCAAGTGAACAAATAGATTACTACAATTTATATCTCTCTGGGTAATATCCTGCACTTCCTTATCTTCCTAACTGGGGTATTGTTCACTCTGTTGGGCCTCTTTCAGCTTAAGGAATCATGTCATAGTAGCATCCATGGTGGTGAAAAATCGCTTGTCTGACAGAAATAGCCTTATGGGAAAAATCAAGCTTTTTCCCTTTTCCACTCAGATGTTCTTATTATAATATGGTGGAAATTAGAGCTTGGCGGGAAATGTTTCTGAGTCCCACTAGAACTTTTTGTGATTCCCAAAGTTTCCCCCTTCTGCAATGAGACAATAGAACTTAGGAAGCTTTTGGGGGGAACATGCAAGTGAAATGATCACCTTGGCAAAATCCAGCATGGTGGGCAGGGTGCTTCTGCCATGAAACTGTGGGCCAGGGCTCAAGGTTCTGTTTGCCCTCAAGTCCAGGTCTAGTGATGAACTGGCCAGGGAGCGGCTGGCTGTTCTGAAGTGGACCCACCTCTTAACTTCTTGATTGGAGCTTTTAGTATTTTGTATTCAAATAACCATTTGAAACACTCACTCGACCCCAGCTTTCCCACATCCCCATGGACTAATTGAAACATTAAGCTTAAAAGGATGATGCAGGCCTGAGAATATCCCCATCTTCAAAACTGGTTCAGTTACATGAAGAGTGTAACTTTTTGACACATCAGCATTTTCTGCTGAAAACACATCTATCAAAAAAAAATTCACCAGTCAACCCTGGTGATAGTTTAGCCCAGAAGAGCTACATGTGCAGATTATTAGTGAAGAAGTCTCTCTTTACCTCATCCTTCACTTCCTGTCATCATCTTCCAAAATCTTCCTTAAGCTAAAGGAGCCACAAGCAACCCCCTCACAACTACTGTCAGGGTATCTCAAGATCCCTTCAAGACCACTCTTTACTCTCACCTCTGTTTTCAACAGGTTCTTGCCCAGGCCTCCATGGAGGTGGTGTCAAGAAAACATTCGGTGAAGCACTTTCCATCCAAGACTCCAGCTTCATCTTTGGCTTTTCCTCACCTCAGAATAACCAGTATGGGAGTCCTGTTACTGAAGACTTTTGAAAATAGTTCACAGTACTCTGTCTCCATGCTGCTTGGCCCTATCAAAGCAGGTGGTTTGGAGGAGATTGCAAGAAGATAGGTGATTCTTCATGCCAGAGGAAGGCTCTGCTGCTCATTTACCTTGGAAAGCAAATATAGTGGTTTCACTGGGATTGCTCAGATTTCCATTCGTGTTCGGACTTTCCTCTGCAAATAGCACATACCATTTAACACCAACACCCTCTGCGTGACCCAATCTGCTCAGCGCATCTCCTTCATCCTAACGTTTACCCAACAGGTGTGAGCATCCTTATCTAATGCCTCCTGCTTCAGTCACTTGGCTTCAGATCCTCTTGTTTAGCATTTTGCTTTAATGTTCCCTTCAAATGCAAAGCAAAGGAAGCCTGCCAGGCTGACAGAGCTGGAGAAGGGAACCCTGTGTCTGGCAGAATTGCATCCATGCTGCAAGGAAGCAGCAGGAAAGCTTTCTCACCCATGTGCTCCCCTCTATCCCAGAAGGGCCATCTCTGCTGGCAAGCCTGGAGCTTATTCACTCTGCCCAATCCATCCTGAGCCGCTCACCGACTCTCCGCCAGGAGGCCTGGCTGAATGGAGTGGGAGGTTTGTGGTTAGAAGATTTTCCCCTAGGAAAAAGCCTAGACCACCAACCTTTTCACATTGACCACCCAGATGCTCACAACCTTTGGCCAGTGTTGGCACAGGCTGGGCTTGGCAACGGATGTAGCTCTGTGGAATAGATGGGCTGGATCTGTCTGGGGGTGAGCATGGGGGAGGTAGTAGGGAGACCGCAGGGAATTGTTTAAGAGAGCTCTGAGAAATATTGGTCGAGTGCTTCCATTTAATTATTCACTCTGCTTAATTTGCTTTTGGACAAGATGAATCGTTCATTGACTGCACAGTCTGGAAGCAACTCCTTCCTGACTAAACAGACTCAGCATTAAATGGTAAAATAAATGGAGGCCAAGCAAAGAAAATTCCTCCCGTCAGATTGATCATGTTGGGACAGGATTCCTGTACAGAAGCCAGATCTGATAGAAATACAAACAAAAAAAATTACTATTTGTCAGAGTAAGTTTCCACAATTTTCCCTTTATTCCAGCTACAATTTTTCAGGCAATTTAGTATTTGCAGAAAACAGTGCACTGACAACAATGTCAATGTCTCTGCAGTCAGTATTGACGGGAGGTGGGGGTAGACCGATGTAGGCACAGCTGGTCTTATTGAGCAGCCTGTGCAGGAGACCCAGAGCAATTCTTCTCAACCAGCTTCAAACACCTCAAAGGTTGTTTCATCCCTCAGTCCAGAAACTCCTCACAGTCTTTATCGTCCGTCTTCAGAGACGGAGAGGTAGACACCAGTATAGGGCAACTCCTCAAGCACATCCTTCCCAAGTGCCTGTTATAGAACAGGAGGAAATTCCTTCCTCCCAGGGATGGTGACTCATCCCAGTGACCCCAGGTGCAGCCAGCCCCTTACTTGTATCTGGTCTGGCCAAATCCATTTTGAAGTTCCCGAACTGGATACTGGCTGGTCATGAGGAAGTTGCTTCTATCTTCTGTTCTGTCCTATGTAGGTATGAAATATTTCAGGACATGTACCAAATATTTGAAGGAATTTATGGCCTCTACAGATCAGCAGCATCCTCATTGGGCTTAAAAACAGCAATTATGTAAAAAATGAGTAAATTTACACAGGAGTAAAGCAGTTAGATCTTCCGCTCTTGTTTTTTAACCACTGGCTGGCAACAAAGACTTTTAGACAAACGAGATTTTTTTTTTTTTTTTTTTTTTACTAACTTTAACCCTTGAATTAAATCACTGGTGACTGTAATTCTTGTTTTAAATCATTCAATTCTCCTTTTCAGATTTTTAAAATAAATAGGACCAAGCTTCACTCAATAAAGATCTGAAAACTCATCAAACACAAATGTCTTAGCCTAGCTCATGCTACATTAATTTTATTTTCCTTCTTTCATCCTGATTAAACTGTCCACTAGTAATTCTTTGCCTCTGGGCAAATGCAAACACAACTCTGTCACTAATAGGAATTGAGTATGTCTGCATAAAAATACAATTAAAGAAACAGTACACTTTGCATTTCATGCCACTCAAATTCCCAAGTACTTCTATTATTACAGGATTTCTCATGCATTGTTAGGATTTTTTTTGCATTACGCTCCAAACAACTGATTTTCTCCTCTGGTCAATCAGATTTAAATATAATGCCATGCATAATTTTGGCTTGAAATAATAATAACAAAAAAATCCTGTCTGAGATGTTTGAGATGTTTTTCCTCTTCGGTGAAAGAAATTCAGCCCTGGAAGGAACCCATGAGCTTTTAAAATCTTTTGCAAAACCCAGAGTCACCCTATCAGTTACAGTCAGGCCCTAAGCAAGCTCCCCTAAGGTAAGTGAAGGACATTCAAATCACAGCTTGGACAAGACAGAGAGGAGATCTGACCCTGGTACCTACAGCTGGAGAGGAGGCTACTTTCAGCATTGAGCCTATTATTGAATCCCAGCATGGAAAAGGCATGAATTTTTACCTTCATTTGTAAACTCTACCCTACTCCCAGAGGAAGTTTTGGCTTTTGAAGACTGTCATTTCTTAATGAAGGAAGTCTCTTCAGAAAACTCCCACCAAACACTTCAAATGTGGATCAAGGCAGTTAGCTAACACCAGCTCACCCAGCCTCACAAGTGTTGAGCCTGTCAGTTCCTGAGAGGCCTCCAAAAATAATAATAATAAAAAAATCATGTAACAGGGAGGTGAGTTAGCTCTTCAGGACTCTTTATGAGTTGAATTAAGTTAATATAGTAATTCCACAATGCCTTTCCCCTCCTTTAATCATTGAGACGCAAATACAATGTTCCCAGCTGGACTGGGAAGATCCATACACTTGCATTTGGTAGTGGATATAAGTTAGTGAAGATGAAGGACTTCAACTCAAGTGATCAGTTAGGAGCAGCAAGATTCCTCAGAACGCACATTAGAAGATCAATGCTAGACCTCATGTTCTCTCCAAAAATGGCCTTAAGGTGTTTAGAGCACACCCTAAATTGGCCGATAGAGAGGATGTACATCAGGGTGTACAGGGATTCAGAGTAGGATCTCAGGAACATTTTGCAATGGCAAAAGTAAAGTGGATGCACAGTTGTTTACCTTCATATGGTATGTCAAAAAGACCCCTGAAAAGAGAAGGTGTTTGAAATTAGCCAACCCACTAAATCTATTTCTCTGTTTCTGTTCCTTGAGTAATATCATATGGACAGTGACCTCACTTTCTGTTCTATGACATTTTTGTATTGTAAACAGTTTAATCTCTTATGTGCTTCACTCCCAAAAAAGTGTCATTTATTGATACTTAGGAGAGCATTTCCAAAGAGTCTGTCAGAACTGGCATTGAACTGCTGTGAAGCACAGAGTCAGAACTGGAAAATCAAGAAAACTCTTGAACTAGTTAGGCTGTATGAAATCCTTGGCCCGCATGGCTGAGGTTAAAGGCCAGCACTTCTGCAAACTGCATGGTCCACCCAGTATGGGAAAGATTTAACCGCTTGCAGAAAATGATAGGGTTATCTGCATTGGCTGCACAAAACAAAAAGCCCTAACACAGCAAATCATCTCACAACTCACACTAAACAACCTCTGAACCTCATTCTATAGCCAATTAATTCAATCACTTCTTTTATATCTGCTGCAACCCTAGCTGAGAAAAAAACCTCAGCAACCCTTTTTATCATCTGCCAGCACTCCAGCAGTCTTCAGAGAAGGTTCCAGTAGGTCATAATTTAGTCAATATTTTACTTTGCACAGCACATGAAAACCCTCTGACATCAAAAGCAGTAGATTTACAGATGCTGGGCATTTACAGATACAGTTGTTCTGCCAAAGTATGAGCGTGCTCACTAGTTCAGATTTAACTTCTATTATTTCCTCCAAATGGAAATTGGCATACATCCATCTGTTCCCCAAATTCAGGCAAATAGCTCCTACAGATTGCAACCATCTTTCTCCTCTGGCTTGCCTATACCTGCACTGCAATGGTAAAATATATGAGAGCTCTCACCATCCACCCACAGCTCTATTTTTTGTATAGGTGCTTCACAAACATGTTTGTCTGTTAGTTCATATGTCACAGAGTAAACTGTTGGGAGCTCCAAATTTTTAATAGCAAAAACAGGAAAGTTTCTGTCATTACATATTCCTCCACATGTTGACAACACTTAGAAAGCCTTGGAAAAAATAAAATTCCCTTCAGGTACATTACTGCATTTGCGAAGCAAAAGGATCTGGTGGTGCCCAAATCTATTAACACGTGAGTGAGGGAGCTTTGAAATCAGTGTGGCGAGCAGCTCAAGTTGGATGGATCCCACCTTAGCCATAAGGCTGAGGTGCCCCATGAACAGCACCAAGCCCTTAACAGCCCTTCACCTCCTCCAGGGCTCTTTAGCACTGGTGCATCATCAAGGAGATCCCACCAAACTCAACACAGCACTATGTGGATGTGGAGCTGGACGGGAGCTGCAGAGCCCTGTGAACCTCACACTGGTGGTGAATGTGGCTTCATAAAGTGCTGCACCACTCCTGGGTCCTGCAGATCTTGCACACTGCTGAACTGGTCGTGATGATCTATCCTAAACACTGAAGCCATGTATAACCTGTTCAGCCTTGCTAGGAGTACAAAACTCACCCGAGGAGATGGGTGACTCCCTGGGTGGCCAGCCTGAACTCCAGGCTGCTCTAGCGTGAACTCCAGGCTGCGCTAGCTTGGAGGCAGTATGGGTGTATTGGTATGCGCGGCCGCATAGACGTACTTTGTGTCTTGCAGAACTGGCATTAGCAGCGTTGACGCAGTAATGGGGACGGGTAGAGGGTGCAGACAATGGAACTATGTTTTTTGCCACAGCAGGAGCTTTTACTCAGTGCATTTTTCAAAATGACAGAAAATAGTGTTGGAAGGAATATGGACAGGCCATCTAATGCACCCCTTTATTTACTGCTGATTTCCATTCAGGCACACAATTTAATATGTTTAATTTTATTGTCTGTGTGTGGGATGGAAAGGATTTCCATTTTCCCTTCTTTATTGGTGCTTTTCTCCATAAACCAAGCAGTCACACTAACAGATCAGTTTTGCTGAGAAGGCACCCACCAATAAATTGCTCTGTCACAATGTGGGGATACTCTAGATGGGTGTTAATTTGCAGGACTCATGGGTTCCGTTCCAAACCCTACATTAACCTCTGAGGTGGCCCTTGGCCCACGACAAACTAAAATCTTCTTTCTTGTCCTGTTGAAGTGGATAGGAGGAGGCTGACAATCTCAGTAGACTTTCTCCGAAGTCAGCAGCTTTGTGTTCTCACTGTTATATTTCACCTTTTATGTTTCTCATAGATAAAATATGACATATGAGGGAAAAATTCCTTTTATTTTTCACTGAGCCCAGTGCCACTGGGCTTCCAGCATGAAGAAGGAAAGGAGATGTTCCCACCTCAGCCTTTCTCCTTGTCAATCTTATCTATTAATCAGCTCTGTTTAAGCAATTATCTCAACATATGAAGCATGGATGTTGGCAGCCCGACACTACTTTTGCTCACTCTGATGCATAGTAATGTGCCTTTGAGTTCATCTTCTCTTTTCTGCATACCAGGTACAGAGATGAGATGCCCCCCAACACACTAGCAGCATCCAAGGAGTCCTTCGAGTGTCCTGCAGCTGACACCAGAGGGAAAGGCAGAAGATCATCCCTCTAAACATTTGGAGAGGTACAGAAGCACTTGCCCCGTCAATCCCATCAATTTTAAGGCATAGAGTCCCATGCAACTGCAGAAAAGCCAAGAGAAAACAAGGGGGAAAAAAAAAAAAAAAACATGAGATATCCTGAAATGTGGCCATCAGAAAGAGATCTGTCAGAATACACTTCAGAGAAATACAGATGTACTGCCAAAGAAGCTCCGGTCCTTTTGTGATCCTCTCAAATACATCATGTTTTACCTGCTGGTGCTGTCACTGACCAAAATCCACCGCATTGTCACCATAGCAAGAGCAGGGATGGGCTGTAGCATGGGGTACAGCTCTGCCCTTGAGCTGATATTTCCCTTGGCTTTGCCTCATGTGTGCTGGTTTGTAAGAACATGTGCAACTTTGCTGATCCATGCAGCTGTAGGGTTTAATCTGCTCCTAGTGTATTCTACTAGTCCTTTAGCCTCGCCAAGCAGCGCTTCCTTCAGTCCACCCTAAGCTTCTTGTGCCTGTTTTCTACATGTCCTGGTTTTATGCACTTCTGCCTGCATCATATCCAAGCCACCAGAACGGCCTCTCTGCCCTTAAAAACCGACAAGAAGTTTGACAAGAGGTTCAAAGCGTTAGGGTGGAATGTCCTGCTCAACCATGCTGCCACGGCGTGCACACATCCTCACTAATAGCTGTGAGTCGGGCCGATGGGTGGCACTTGGGTATGAATTATGGCCAACCACCCAGCGCTGCCCTGAGAGAGCTGTATTTACCCAAACACAGAGCTGGCTTCTCCTTTGGGTTGCCAGAATTGGACATTCAAGGGATAGCTTGGATCTTCCTGCTAAGAAGTTATTTTAATTGCCTCCTGTTTCCTGTTGGGCAGCAATATACTCAGGGTAGCAAATAAAGATACAGCTGGTGCTCTGGGATTACGGTTTGTGTGTGGTAAATAGGAAATAACCGGGAGTAGCTTCTCTCAAGTGAATATATTGCTGTTCCTGAGATCTGCCATCATTCTATATGCCAAAACATTCTTAGCAGGGAAAATAAAAGGGCTAAAACCAAACTCAGATATTGTGGTTTGGGGACATTTGCACCACTGGTTGTTTTTCTTTAGATGGGTGGGAAAAGACTTGGAAAAGAAAACAAAACACATGCACACAAACTGGAAGATGCTGGAATGAAATAGAAAATAAAAGTCATATTGACACCATTCTCACTGTCGTAGATGAGTAGCAGCCAGAGAGGAGGTTTCCAAATCGGGATTTTTAAGCTCAGAGAGTTTTGCAGAGGAACTGGATGTGACACAAACATTACCTCAGATTGAAAAGACTCTTTGAAATGTTTTTAAAAGTTTGTTTCTCTAGAAAAACTCAGAGAATACAGAGTTATTTTTGACACAAGACTGTCGAGGATTCAGGTAAATATGGCCATACTATAAATAAATAGATACAACGAATGTATCAAAGCTCCCCTAAAATAGAAGTCTTTGCAGGAAAAAGGTCACATCCTCCGTTAGTGGAGGCCTATGCTGATTCACCTCAGCATAGCACCTGGCTTTAATTTAAATCATAAAAGATATTTTATATGCCTAAATATCAGACACTGAAAATAGCTGCTTGCTATCAACAAGTGGTTGCTATTGACTGGAAGAGACAAGAAATAGTCCCAGGGTTTGCCGGTGCTGCTTGGTGGGAGATGTTGAGGGCTGGGCAATGTCCATGCTCAAGACTGGAGATCTTTCCGCAGCCCCTGTCTTCTGCCAGTGCTTGGCATGGACTCCGGTAGGGTGGGATGCCCACCAGCCCTTGGTGGGAAAGCTCATGAATTTATACAGGCTAATACCTGCAATGAGCATCAGACCTGACCAGAAATAAATTCCCTTCCTAGCAAAAATGTATTCAAATCTCCTGGGTTCTGGTTCTTTATAGCCATAATTTTATCCCATTATCATGATGCTATTACAACTTATCACTTCCAAAGGCTGTGGAGTAAGAAAGACATCAGGTCATGAAGCACAAAACAGAAAACATTCACTCATGTTAATGCATTTACAGCATGTTTGAAGCTTCAGTAAAACCCTTAGGGGAAGGAAACAGTCCATCCATGCTGCAAATGGGGAAACAGAGGCACAGATGTGCTACATCTTTCAGGCTCACCCGTCAGAAAACATTTCTTCTACATATCAGCAGAGCTCTGCCACTGCTGGACAACATGACTTATGTTGCAATCCTCACTATAAGCCAGATCTTGATGGAGAGGCCTGGGGGTCATGACCATGTGCGTTTTGATTTCAGAGGAAATTAGGCTAAAAATACTGAGATTCACATTCAATTATTTCAATTACATCTGCTTTCTAAACCTTCAGAATCATATTTCCATTTTTTTCCCCAAAGACAGTAAGTCTGTGAATTTTCTTAAAATATGTATTACACAAAGCAAGCAAGCTGATAACCATCCAGACCCCCAAGACTCCAAGTATTGGGACTTAAAAAGAGAGAGGAATGCTCCATTTCCACCAATATCTGAAAGCTCATGATCTAATATCCTCATCTGAAGAAACAAGGGCCTCTGTACCCATGCAGCACATACCTACATTGCCCCATCCGTGGGGACCAGATTGTTTTCTGGAAAATCTCCCTAAAACTTCAGAACTCACTTTGTCCAGGCAGACACCTTAATGCTTTCTCCAAGGCAACACCTTAATGGACTCATGCATCTAAATCTACCTCTACTGCCAACATTGTCCGCAGAGTGATCTAAAATTAGCTCAGTGAATTTAATGTCATGCTGTTTCCCTCTGCTTTGGAGAGCTCAGCTTTGTGCTATATTTAAACCAAAGACAACTGGTAAACAAAGGTTTGGTGCGCTCTGCTTTGACAGAAATAGGCACTGAGCTATTTTTATCCCTCAGGCTGCACAATGCATGTCTAAGTTACAAGCAGCAGCAATAAATGTATCCCAAAGAAGGTCCAGAAGCCACTGTAAGCAGTGATCAGCAATGAAACTACTCTGCTTTCTGAGATACCTTATCTAGACTAATTGTGTCTCACCAAAAAAAAAAAAAAAAAAGAGAAAAAAAAAGGCCTTTATAGATAGCAGATGAGGTTGCATATCATGCTTTTCACACATTTTTCTCCAGGTTTCATGTTTCAGCATCGCCAAAGCAGTGCACTAGGAATACCAAGGCATCTTGCCTGCAGCTCTGCCCCATTCAGGCACTCGTGGCTGAAGTGCTGGATGTGAAGCAAAGGGTTTTGCCTTGTAGGTGACTTTGGGCAGGAGCTCTGAGGCTAAGGCAGAAAGTGGTGTTTGCAACATATTTTAAGGGATGGTGTTGCATTTTCCACTAGCCCTAGGGCGGTTACTCTCGTGGGACAGCATCAAAGACAGTGAGCAAGGTGTGCGTTTGCATGGCAAGGAAACCGAGTCACACACGGTTCCCTGGGAGTCTGCAGCAGGGCTGGGTGCTCAGTTCAGGTCCTCTGAGAGATGGTGCCGAGCAGAAACTCCTGGGTCAGCATTTTGCCCCCTTGGAGCCTCTTTTCCTTTTGCAGCCCCGGCAATGTGTCATGTCAGGGTTAGATCCCTGTGCAGGCAGATTGGACTCTCTGGGACCGGCGCTCTCAAGGGAGCGCTATGATCTGCACGGGTGTATTGCTCACCAGGAACACAACACCCGCGGACACCCCTTTACGGACACCTACGTTCCTACATTTAGGTGACTTCACCTGTGAGTTGAGCTCAATCCTAGGTAACAGCTTAGAAAAAAAAAGTGATTTTAAAACTTTATTGTTTCCATCTCAGTGCCAAAGAGCTCTGGCCTGTACAAACACAGCTGTACGAAGTGTCTATGTGGCATTTTGATACAACTGAGGGAGAAAAGACACCTGGAGTTATCTTCTCCAGAAGCCCTCCTAAGTGCCCAGTCTCCCATCAGCGTGGCAGTGCTTTTCTGAGATGTTCGTCCCAAGCAGAGGTGAGTGGGGTCCCAGGGCAAAGGTCTGGGAACAGGGAGGGATGCACTTCCCTTAAGAGGATGACAAGGGATAAAAAAAGAAGTTATTGAAACCAAAGCAATTCTTGCAGCTTCCAGGTAGCTCTTGCACAAAAAAAAAAAAAAAATTAGCACACATATATTATGGCAACGCAGAAAATGGAGGAAGTGCTCAAGAAAAGGACTGAATAAAACTGCACAAGGCACTCAAGGCTTGATCTGTGTCTTGCTGGGCACTGTTAGAGTAACATGCCTGCAACACGGAGAATGGAGGGAGGAAGAGCTGGGGGAAAGTCTGGTTGCACGTGCCCTGCAGACCTGCAGCCACAGCTGTTCTGCAACTAATTCCCCAAAGAAATAACTGGTTTTGAAACCTGCAGCCCCTTTGCATTACCCAGCCCCTGGTAATGGAAACCAGAACCTGCTGTCTCCAACACATGTGCTGGGGTGTCACCACCTAACCCACCAGCCACAGCCTGGGAAAGTGAAAGTTCCTGCTCGGAGATGGGATCAGCACAAGCAGCGTCAGGGTTTCCCTGAGCCTTGGAAACACGCCCAGACACACGAGTGTGCTTGAAACATAATCTCCACCTGTGACAGGGCCAACATCATCCTCAGGAGAGTTCCTATGAGGTTAAGCTCTTCTCTTCTTAGCCTCTTTTCCCTTCTTATTGGTTGATTTCTGTCTAATTTTAAAACTCTGTGGATAGTGGCTGAGAAACACAAGTCCTGTATGCGGGCAGGGACAGAAACAGGATGAGTCCAAGCCTGCTTTGGTAACATTAGCCATAAATCTCACCCAGACTGAAAAAAAAGTCCATCCACTGGCCATGCTGATCAATACATTATAGTGAAAGGGTACTGGAAAGTTTCCTTTGGAAAGTGCTGGGTTCTTGAGGCAAAATCTTTCACAGGGACGTGCTGTTTTCAGTGGGAATTGGGCAGAGCTGCCTGTGTCACCACCTGGCAGGTTACTTTACAGCCAAGGCCTCCACCACTGCTAGCACTGGCGTTCCAAATACTTCGGCCTCGCTTCACTCCTGAGGGATATTTGCACTCGTGTACAGGCTGAAAAGAGAGATCATCAGAGTTCAGGTACTGAAATCCTCAGGGTCAACCTAAATAAGCAACATCGGTAGCTAGTGGAGTTAATATGTCCCTGAAAGTCAAGGCTGAGCTGGGAATGTCTACCCCCTGATGCCAAGCCGGATGATTTTGACCAGCAGTTACAGTTCATGCCACTTATGCTGGCAGCTGGAGAGGTTTGGGAGAAATATCCTGATTTCCCTTATAAACAAAAAGGGTCCTTCTGTTGTGGCTCTAGGTCCTAAAAATCCTCCAAAACTAAGCAGGCACATCCTTAAGGCTGAGGGAGCTGGGCCTGTTCAGCCTGGAGAAGACAAGGCTGAGAGGAGACCTGAGCAGTGTCTATAAGGACCTCAAGGGAGGCAGTGAGGAGGATGGGGCAGCCTCTTCTCAGTGGTGGCCGCTGATAGGACTAGAGGAAACAGCCAAAAACTGAAGCACCAGAAGTTCCACAGGAACTTAAGGAAAAATTTCCTAACAGTGAGGGTGACAGAGCCCTGGCACAGGCTGCCCAGAGAGGTTGTGGAGTCTCCTTCTCTGGAGATCTTCAAGACCCGCTTGGACGCAGTCCTGAGCCACATGCTGTAGGTGACCCTGCGTGTGCAGGGGGGTTGGACTAGATGATCTCTAGAGGT
>VZSV01000002.1:15268628-15353207 GCA_013398735.1 Nothocercus julius
GGGAGAGAGAGGCTGGCATGCAATCAACAGAAAGACAAATTGAGTCCAGCTACAAAACACTGCTGGGAAAGGGAATGGCAGAAAGGATGAGGTTTTACAAAAATGGCCCAGCACAGAGCTGCTCTGGAGCCGGTTCTGAGCAGAGAGTCACCTTGTGGGGCCCTGGCACAGGTGAATGGCTCATCCAAGCCATTTTGTGTGAGTGTTAGTGAGAGTATCTTGTTCATCTTCACAGAAGGACCTGCTGGCTTGACTTTCATTTTATCCTTCTCCATGGGACTGAAGTCAGAGTTCACAACTGCCAGCTACAGCCATTACCCTCTTTCTTGATCCTTTATATATTTTTTTTATTTTTTATTCCTCTGTGTAAAATCTTCCCTAACTAGTCATTAACCTCAGCCACAGGACACAACCATTAAGCATTATTGTGGTTGTAACATGGTACATTACTTGCCTCACAGTTGAAAGTGTATCCTCCAGCAAGGGAGAAAAAAGAAACCTGAATTATGGTCAGGATTCTCCTGCACATGTATCTAAATCAGCATCTGGCCACACAGACCTGTTATAAGCTGTGTGTTTGCACAGAGGGGGCACATTACGTGAGCAGTACATCTTTCTTGATTAAGCATACAAGCAAGCAGGAAGACCCGGCTTCCCTTTCATGTTAGAGGAGCACAAGGATGGTTTCAGGAACAGGAT
Source organism: Nothocercus julius (assembly GCA_013398735.1). NCBI lineage: Eukaryota > Metazoa > Chordata > Aves > Tinamiformes > Tinamidae > Nothocercus > Nothocercus julius. The sequence goes on from VZSV01000002.1 coordinate 15,269,328, forward strand.
GTCTCAATTCAGTGCCAGACAAAACTTCCTTTGAAGTGGAATAAAATACAGGGTGAACTTCCACCAAAAATAAAATAAAATTAAATAAATAAATAAATAAATAAATAAATAAATAAAGACAAGTAGACCTGGCTTCATCTTACCTCCCCTGTAGACCCTTCCACATAATCTGAGCTCTCTGGGACTCCTATATAGCTCCTGGAGACAAATGTTTACTTTTAGGTTTTCTTCATCTGCCTTATTTTAAATGCCTAGTTTTCCCTTACTTTTCCCTTACGTCCTTGTGAACAGGACCTGGATAGGTCCACAAAGCCACTTGTTACCTGCAGACACCAACTCTAAGACGGAAAGAGCTGTGGAGCTTTTCAGTAAGTGTGTCTTTCACTGCACACCAGCACTGTAGGAACCCAAAGCTAGATCTTCACAGTGCCTCCAGTAACTCCAGGAGAGATTTTCAGCCCCACGTTTGTTTTCTATGTCCCTTCCCTCACACGTAAACATGGATTTGTAGGGAACCAATCTCTGCAATAGCACCTATCACTCTGCAATATTTGCAGTATTTTAACAGTTACAGTGGCTCCAAAAAGAGGGAAAGGAGGTGGAGGGAATGTGACTGTGATTGCTCAAGCAAAGCTATGCAGAGCTCTGTGCAAGCTGCTGCCACAATTACCAAAGATAACGTCCGACGTTATCCCGTGAGGCTTCCCAAGAGAAAGACAAATCTCCTCCATCCCTGTGAGGGAGGTGGAAAGACAGAGAGTTCAGCACGTGACCTCCTGAAACAAAATCTCCGCAGATGCGCCCCTGGGCTGATGGGGAGCTGTTGTGATGGGTCGTGCCCGTTTCCATCCATCAGAGGACCTAATGAGACATGATTGATCTAAGCGGAGCTGACAAAAGCTGAAGACCTCTTCCCCATCTGGGAACGTGCCACGAGGCTGCAGGGGAAAGGCTGCCTTTTCACACATCGAGGCCTTTTTGTCTAGCAGCTCCCTCTCGCCGGGTCCCGCAGCTGCAGCACCCGCCTCACAGGCTTGGTACGAGCTGCCCCTTCCAGCTCGCTGACTCCACGCGCACGTCCTAAATCGAAAGCGGCACGACGTGAATAGCACCCCCTGAAACCAGGCTGACCTCCCACCGCAGGCGGGGGATCCCCCAGCGTTCTCTCTTATGCATTGACATGCGGCAGGGAAGCGCAGCCCCCCTCCAGTTGACAGCTTTTAATGAAGACCTTTGATGTTCAAAGGAAGCGATGGCTGTTTGGTAAGGTTGGTTGGGTTAGAAGAAAGGGGCAGGCTGAGGACGACGGCACTCAGCCTGTTACACGGGCAGGGGCCCCATCTGGACCACTTAGCCACTCTGTGGTTTGCAGCGTGCAGGTTGGATTTCGGCGGCCGGCCGGGGCTTGGTTTCATGTTGCATGGCCCCTGCCTCTCCAGGTTACCTCCCCATCGCTCACCCCGGGCCTGGCGACACACTGAGTTCATGGTGCTGTCTGCAGGTCAAACCCCGAAGTCCACACTCACTTCTTGTACCCCGGCGGCTGAGATCATGCTGATTTGACTATGGAAATGGAAATGTCAAGATTTAATCATGGATGCACTTAAGAGACAAGAAGTTTCTTTCGGTAGACAAACCTGGAATCTGCCTTTAGTGACCTCAGAGTTTCATCTTCACAGCTCAGTTCATTGCTACTGCAAGGGAAGCACTTACTCTACTGCTACAAGAAGAGTTAGTTACTGACCAGCAAAATGGAGGAATGGCTTAATTGGATTTTGGGGCTCCTCCTCAGAGAATTTAGCTTTTGCTTCCCTAGCACATGAAAAACAATCCATTCAGATGTTTGAAGATAGGGAAAAGGAGAAAGAGTCTGCTCGATATTTATGAAATTTGTTTTCTTCATTTCTGACATTATTTTTCAGCAACAACAGAGAAAAGTTAACAAAAGACACAATAGTATTTTTTGCCCAACTCTGACAGTGACATATATTTCAAATTTCTGTCTTGCCAGAATGTGTCATTGCTACCAATCACACTCCCCTGAGCTTCTTAAATTCATCTCCTCTTTGATACAAATGCAGCTGGCCAAAGCTGTAAGGAAAGTCTTGGTACAAGATCATCCCAATTTTAACATGATGACCCAAGCTGAAGGCATTTAGAACCAGCAAAAGTTCTTTTCAGAAATAGCAACATTTTCAAATGAAGAAGAGTATCAGCAAAAGCACAGGAGCTGAAATATGTTTGGATAAGATAACGTGTTTCAAACATGAGATCGTCAAGCCATGAGTCTAGTATTATAATTTCATATTGTGAAGGAAAGAGGACAGATAAAGATTTTTATGGCAGTAACTTTTATTGTTTCCTTAATGATGACACAAACATTTTCTTCCTGACATAAAGCTATCACACGAACAGTCACTCCCTTCCCATTCATTCTTGCCACGTTCCTGTTATGCAGTGGTACAGGTAAGACTCATACCCCACAGACAGCAATGGATCTTGACTTTCCGTTTGAACATTGGGCCCTCCAAGGTGAGCAATTCATTTTCTCATCAAGAAGAACTGGCATTAGAGAAGGAGGAAAATCTCTCCATTGCAGCTGGTGTGATTGATTCAGGGAGAAGCACCCATTTTCACTCAGAAGTATTTCCACTCTTGCAGTTTCTGATGGTTGGCAATCGTTGCTCAACATGACCTGGAGGAGAAATCAGGTTTACTTTTCTCTGAGACAAAAGTATATAAGGTGGACAGTGTCTGCAGCTGTGGAATGATGAGGACATCACAGCCACCTCTCCTTCGCAGTCACACAGCTCCAGGGAAAGGGCTGGATTCTCCAAAGAGCCCAGGATGCCCCTCAGCTCCTCCTGCTCATGGGGTAGAGGCACTAATGGCAGTTTTGCCTGTAATTTCTGCTTTGGGAAATCATTTCAGGGTAATCCTGCATTAAAGGTAGCTCTAAGATCTTCATGGGGTGTTCGTTATAGCGTTAGGAAGTGTTCTAGCCTGACGTCTGGAGGGAATAGGGCTTATGTCACCATCCTCTCTATGTTAGTCCTGATTTGCACCAAAACTACCAAGCGTGTAGGATATTTTGGGCTTTTTGACATGAGCTTGCTAAGCTTACGTGAACAGCTTGCTTGCTGAAGGACAGTGAATATGGCTGGTTGCTCATGGTACTTATGGTCCAAGTCTTGCACGCTGGTCCCATGCGCTGGTGGAGATCTTCCTTCTTGCTACTTCTTATGTGTTAGTGGCCAAATGATTCATGTCACAAGAGGGGGAAGGCAGGAGCTAAAATAAATGAATCACCCTCTGCTGCAGGTCGTTTAATTCATTCTCCCTCCAGGAGGCAAGCATTTCTACATGGTCTGATTAGGTAGTTCATCCTAATGGCATCTATCTGATTCTTCCCCTCCTTCACATCTTTCAGCAAAATAGCATGAAACCTGATGGATATTAAAGAAAAAAGAATTGAAAGAAAGAAAAAAAGAAAAATAATGCAATCCAGAAACTAGTGTCATACCATATGACTGAGACAGGACAGCCACAAACTCCTTCAACACACCCGTTACATCTGGTACATTACATTATGTTACTGTCTACATTACAGTGCTGGCTCTCTTCTCATTGCCGCCTCTGCCCTAGTTCCCAGACTTTGCTGTACAATTATAGAATAGCAGCAACTGAAGCTAGTTAAAAAAGAAAGTCTTTTTCCATGGAAATAAAATCTGCGCAAAATGAAAAAGATATCTTTTTGTCTTGGCAATGTGCATGTTTTCTTTGTGTATATGTGACAAAATGAGAGCAAAAAATGTTCCTCCTCACTCCCCCTCTTGCCCACCTGTTTTTGGAAGACAGGAGGAAAGAGGAGGGAAAAACTCTACATTTTTAGCTTATCGTTTTCAGAAGTACTAAAACATTTCTACCAAGCTGAAACTTTCTGAGGAAATTAAGGAAATTCTCTTTCTTTTACCTGAAAATCACATTAAATTCTGAAAAATACAGCTACTTGTTAAAAAAAAAAAAAATGCTCCTTACTAGCTTTCGGCATAAAATATTTTCCAAGGTAGCAGCAAAAAAGCAGCCACTTCTGAGTTAGGAGCCTGGGAGCCTTCAAATGCAAAGCACTCATTTTGTTGGAGAGAAGATATCTTGCCTATGGATTTCAGGACAGGGCATTTAAGACAGGGGCAGGGTCCTCCTGGTCTCTTTCACCTTTCATCTGGAAGGCTGCAGATCCATCAGGACCCACCAGGGTCCACAAAAGAGGAAGACCAGAGGCTGGAGGGCCTCTCTCCTACGGAAAGACACCATAACAGAAGTGTTGGGAGGAGGCAGCTAAGCAAGTATGTCCCCCTCGCAGGGTGGTAAACTATCACTATTTTCCTGGAGAAAGGGCTTTGGGGTGTTGCTGTAGAGTGTACTTGGGGTCTTGATACCCCTGGGAAGGGTTCAGGACTATCAAAGAGACCAGGCACCTTGAATTCATCTTTGTTCAGCTCTAGCAGAGACAGTCGTCCCCAGCAAACACAAAGGGCTCAAGAAAGAGACGCTACTGGCCATGGCTTCCAGCTCTTTTTCAGAGAGCTCTACCCATCCCTTTCTAAGATTTAATCCTCTGCTAGCATCATTGCTCATGTAGTAGATCTCAACATGCCTCTAAGCTATGTTCACCTGCTAAGTAGGTGACAAATTTTGGCGGTAGGGGGAGTGAAGGATGCAGAGAACTGACAATCAAACCTTTTGTGTAAGAGTCATGCCCTGGTGCAAGAAGATGCAGCCTTCTCCCAGAATTTCATCTGCGAAACAGCAGAGATTTCAGGTCTAAATCCACTACCTCCAAACTGGAGAGCCTCATTACCTCCAGGTGTAAGCTGCAGAGATAAGAGCCTTGCAGAGGAAACATTTCCCAGAAATATTTCACCCAGCTGCTCCCAGTTTCCGAAGTGTCATCTTGCTAGCAGTGACCTCATCTATCTCCCTCCAGCCCTACCCTGCCTATGATAGATTATTTTCATTAAAATTTCCCTGCTGTGGCTACCACTATGGCTGTTGTGCCCGTGACGCAGCATGAGCGTTAATGCAGGGGTAGAGGACAAGTGATGAAGTGTTGGTGGTCAGGACATACGAGAGCTTGCTTTTGGCTGCCCAGTACTGTCCTGTGTGTGCTTGTGTTGGCCTAACATCGGGTCATCCACAAAGGAGTCTCAGATGGAAAAGGGAAGCGTTATTCTGCCACGGTTCCTGCTGCCTTCCCATGTTCCTCCATGCCTCTTCTTCACCATGGGGAGTAGCACTTAGAAGCTCAGAGACTCAGCTCCCCATCTCTTTGTGCCTCCTGCATTTACTCTGTAGTCATTTCTCCCTCCTCCAAGAGAGGACAAAACCCCAGCAGGTCCGATTAGCAGCGTTTCTCACTCCTTTCGCAGGGGAGAAAGCGATTCCCTCTGGAGCAAGCAAGGGGAAATGACCCCTGGCCATCATTGCCAGCCCTGGAGAATGTGCCTGCCTTTAACCCTTACTTACCCAGTCCTCCTAAACAGCATCACACCCTCAGGGGCCTTTCCAAAAGGAGAAAGCTGATGGAAGATACAGACTGGATTCCCTTGGCTTCATATGGAGAAAGCTGATGGAAGATACAGACTGGATTCCCTTGGCTTCATATGCTTTAGCTGGAGCGACTGATGGAGAACAGCCACCTTGCACTGGAAGGATGGGCTCGTAAAGATTAAGGCTGTCCTATCTAGACATGTCTTGAATTTCTAACATCACTCTGCCCTACATAAACTTCTGAAAAATAGAGGATGCATTTCTGTCTTTTGTTCACTTGGAGTGTTTTGCATTCTCTGAGGCCTGAAGTATTTTGTAGTATTTGCATGGACTTATTCTCAGACATTTTGAATCACCAATTGATCCCATTCCAAATTACCCTATCAAAAGAGTGCTGAGAAAGCCTGTATAATTTTTTAAGGAAATGTTCTTGGCTGAAACATTTGGAGGCAAAAATAGCCTTATCAAGAAAGCCCAGAGAATGTAGTTAAGTGTTTAACAAATAATGCACAACCTGGAGGCCGCAAGCGTCCCCTGAACCACGCTGTTCCCGGCAAGATTGGCCAAAGACACAGCAAGGAAAGATGCCCACTTTACAACACCTTCTTAAATTACTTTGCATCTATGCCTGACATTTCACACCTGAGCTTGAGCCCTCCAGTCTAATAGGAGGTGAAAGCATTTCACTGAGATTACAGCTCCTAACTGACTGATTATCCCCAGCGGGTGCCAAAGGGTTCTGCTGAGATTAGAGCCTACAATGGGCCTGCAGGGATCATGCACAGTCCTCCTTCCACCAGGATCTCTGCCAAGGCACAGCCTCTGAGGAGAAGACTCCAAAAGATCTATCTTGTGATGGCTTGGCATCTTGCAGGTCTTGTGCTACCAAAACAGCCATGCACATGCCTCTTGCTCATGAGCAATTAGCACTGGCATGGAGGAAAAGCCATTTCAAAATTTTGCACATACTCACACATACACATCTATGTACTTCTCAGGTAGAGGATGCTGAAATCATGCCGAGATCTGGGTCTCCATTGCTCTCAGTGCAGGCTAACATCTCCTGTGTGGGCAAAGCTGTGGGCATCCAGATCAGGGCATCCAGAGCAGCAGCATGCGGTGGGGGACGTGCAGGCACCACGTCAGTGACCTCGTGGCTTCATCTCCTGCTCTCCCAAGCTCCAGAAATCACAATGCAAAAGCAAGAATCTTGTAGTTTTGAGGAAAATCCCATAATCTCTGGGAGAAGAGGCAATGTCTGAAGGTTTCTGTCATAGCTGGATGCAAAATAAGCTGTGTTGATCTAAGAGTGACCCCACACCACTGACCTTGGCCTAGCAGCTTCCAGTCAGAGAGCAGTCCCCAAACTTAAAAATCTGAAGATCCTCTCTGGGAAACTTTGGGTCTGTTTTTGTCCATGAAACTGCAAAATGCAGCAGCAGTTCATGTGAACACCCAGACAGTTCCTGCTTCTCTGCTACATCAGGGTCTTGGCAGAACAGCAAATAGCCCCTGAATCCCCCTGGAAAAGCCAAAGGGGACAGAGAAAAGGATGGGGGTAGGGCAGGATGATCTGATATTTTTCTGTGATCGAGAAAACATGCTTATTCCTTTTGACCTTGTTAGGAGGCTGGGAGCTCTGTTTAGTCAGAGCTGTCAGACAGTGGTGCTGGCAGGAGATGGATGAGCCGTGGTGCGGCTCTGCAGAAGGCAGCGCACAGGCAGGCTGGCTTCAGGAGCAGCAACAGTGGGAAAAGACAGTAAATATAAGATGAGAGTGAGATAGTGGGATGTAAAAGGCTCCTTAAAGAGCCAGTGAGACAGCAGGACTATGGGGTATCTTTAGGCTGGGCTGAAAGAGAGACACCAGACTTCCCCTTGGTGCCTTGGGAGCTCGATCGTGTCTGCTGCAGGATGCTGATGGGTCCCCAGCTGCTGTCCCAGTTACCCGTTCAGGGTGCCCACAGGTTTGAAGAGTTTCCTCCAGTGTCTCCCAGCACAACCCCACCATGCTCTGCATGCTGTCCAATGCAGGCACCAGCTCATCTCTCCCCATCCATGAGAGACAAGGCTTTTGGAAGTTTTTCTTTGATTTTTATTGTCCAGCACAAATTGCAATTTTGCTTTGATTTCCACCTCCCTCACAAGGGATGTGATTTCCTCCTGCTCTGCCTCAGAGAACTGATTTGGCTGAAATTCTGCTGCATGCTCTAATGCAAAGCACAGATTTGGAGATTGCTTTATTGCTGGCCTGTGGACACTCTCAAGACATCTGATCCTTCTGTTCTCAGCTCTGCAATGATACTCTCATCACACTCCTGGTCACTGCAGGAGCAAAGGGACCTTATCCATGTCCTAATGCAAAATGAAAGAGGGTTCACTCATGGTATTACTATTCTTCAATAATTGTCACTGAAGTACCTAGACTGTTTTCCATGGCTGTTTTCTAAAAAGCTGCATGGCAAGACTGTTTATCTCAAACATTCAAAGCCTCTGAATTTGGGTACATGCTGAATGATGCTTTGCCTTATCAGTATCTATACGAGAAGACCTAAAACAAGTGCAAAAACTTTTCAAGAAGGACAGGGGAGTGCTAAGAGCAGTGTCTTTTGGGAAATGAGAAAATTAATTGTCCCTTTGCAATTCAGGGCCCAGGTGACGCCTGCCCATACTCAGGACCCCTTGGTGGAGCAGGAGAACCCCCAACCTGAACTGATAGCATCCTGCAAAATGCAGTACCTGATTCTGTGCAGACCTCCCACATGAGAGGTAAGACAAATTGCTGGCTAAAGCCCTACTCTGGGATTTGGGAAAGATGGGCTGGCTCCCTGCTCTGCCAGAGGTTTCTGGTGTAATTTAGATGGTTACTTAATCCCTCAGCTCCTGATCTATAGCATAAGGACATTATTGCTTCATTCCCTCTCACCCTAGAAAGCTGAGCAAGATGCTCGGACAGTGGGGCCATAGGAACAGAAAGGGCACCCTGAGAGGTTTGGCATAAAGAGACAGCCAGTGTCCACAACCTTGATCCTGCAGGGGGTTTATAGAGTAAAATTCAGCCTCAAACAGATGAGAGCTAATCTAGTTTTTGTTTGAGATCACTTGAACCCTGCCACACAGCTTCTTCACATTGCCCACTTGGCCTTTCCCTAATCCAAATGGAGGGCTCCTACAAGAACCCTCCTACTTTTAGCTGGGGATTTCTATTTCTAAGGCTCTGTTTTTTAATATCAGGAATGACCATGCTTTTGCTGGGAAAAAAAAAAAAAAAAAAAAAGGCTATGCCTATACTAGTAAACAAAACAAAACAAAACAACAACAAAAAAAAAAGGACAAAATTAGTCCTGTGGTCAAACAGCACAATACATGCGTATAAACCAAACTCTCTCCTCCTTCCCTCCAATCCCCACACAGGGTGGCCTGAGCCATGCTGACTACGGGTCCATGCCAGCCCTTGAAGAGCCCACAGGCACTATCTGAGTGAGGCTGAAGTCACATCAAGGAGCATGATGACAATTTAACAGTATGGACAACTGTGAATCAGCACATGACTGCTGCCTGGCTTAACTTATGGTTATAAATAAATAAATATATATAATAATATAAATACTGCCTTAGAGTTTCCAAGCTCTTCTGTTGCTGTCTCTCTTCTAACATCATAGGAAGCTTAAACTGGACCCATGAGATCTGTTTACCCAGGGGACAGAGCCAGGTCTGACAGCAAAACTCAGACCCAGCTCTTGGAGTATTTGATGCCCACGACTTCTCCGGTCTGCAGGATTAGAGCCTTTTATTCTGAGATGTTGAGGTGCTGCGGTATCCATACCATTTTTCATCCCACTACCAGCAGGACATCTTGCACTATGCCCAGCAGCTAAGATCCATGAGGTGCCAGGCTGAGACTGGCAAACACTTCCATAAACCACTTTGGAACATGCCTTCCTCCTGGCCTCCACTCAGTTTTCATCAAGCTGCCTCTGCTTCTCTGTATCTTACCTGCTCTCTTTTTCGTTGGCTTATGGTGGGGTTCCCTCTTCCACCTTCAAGATATCTAATACAGGATTGGGAGGGTTCATCCAGGGTACTCTGCACTCACTTCCCACACAGACAGACTGAATGTGTGCACATTTATCCAAAATGTGTCTCATCTCTCTGAGTCACTGCATATGCACTTTGTAGTTGATCGCCACTCATTAAATAGCCATTTTCTCCAGAAACTCATAAAGTCCAGACAAACCCTGGGTGGACCACTTCCTGGGTGGAAGTGGTCAAAATCCAGATGGAGGGAATTTGAATTGGACATGGACCTCTCTAGGAATGTCACATGACCCATTTGCACAACTAGGAGTGACACAAAATACAGCATAGCAAGGAATCAGGGTTCTTGATGTCTTTTTTTTTTTTTAATCAGATGCAGACAGTAGCCTGTCTGGTTACAGAGAACACTTTCTTTGATTAAGAGCTAATAAATATTCATCCCTCTCCTCCCCTGCTGTCCCTCCCAGGAGACAAAACTTAGACAAGCAAAACTGCTTTATTTGTGATGTATTCTAGTGTGTTGTTCCAAAACACTTGGCTTTGTTCCAAGTAGCAATAGCATGGCTTCAAAGACTATGGATCATCAAGAAAAGAACCAATACATAGTATTTGTTTAAAATAAGACTTAGGTCATAAAAGACACGCTCCTTATTAATGGTGAGTGTTGGGAAGTTAAGTATAAAGTGTACACAGATCCTTATCCCTAGCTAATTTTTCAATAAATTGGCAGAGATGCATCACTGTCTGCAGAGCTGGAGACAAAGAGATATTAGATGTTAAGGACAGCTTAGTTTCCTAGGAATACAGATGTACCATCACTTGATGCGAACTACAGTAAAGGGTGAGGGAAGCAGATATATCAATGGTGAAGGTCACATCCTTTTAAGGCGAAGAAAACTAAACTCTTTCCAGGACTGAGCAGGTTTGAACAGATGGAGAGATCACGGCTCAGTTTAACAGCACAGGGACCGCTAAGATGGCCCCAGTGAACGCAAACAAAGTACCCTTAGCAAAGAGAAGATCGGAGTCCAGGATCTTTTTTATGGAGCTGGAGTGCTGACACATCTAGGCCAATTCTGTGCTAGGGCTCAGCGGTGTGCTTCACACACACACATCTTCAGCAATAGTGTGCTATGTAGAGAATCGTAGAATCATTACGGTTGGAAAAGACCTTCAAGGTACATGTTCTTCTGCAATCCATCGGCCCCGTCCACTGCCTTGGACAACAGCCAACTAACTCTATCACCACCAGCAGGATTCACAGTCTTCCATGGTTGATAAAGAAAACTCTGTTTTGTCATCTCCAGGCAGAATAAGCACAAAGAAAATTCTGTCTGCTGCCCAAGCCCATGGAAACTAAGCATTTGTATCTGTCCTTAGACACTAAGGTCTCCAGCTAAAGATTCAGTGAGTGCAAGATGAAGTACTCTATTTCACTGTTTCAGCTTTTTTCATGGCATCTTCCAGCTTTGCAGAGGCAGTTGGGTGAGCAATCAGCCAGCAGCTTAGTGGCTGTATTTCAGCTGGCAGGAACACTGCATAGCCCATGTCAGGGGCCAGGTTCTCTGCCGAGCTGAGATTTGCTTGGGACAGTGGCAGGGCTGGTCTCAAGGAAGCCACTGCTGCTCTCTGTTTCTCCATTTGGGTCCGAGCCAGGCCCAGTAGAGCTGACAACAGCTAGTAGTGGTCACCATGAGGCTGCCCATCATGGGGACCATGATGCAGGAGAGACCACCACAGCCAAGCATCCTGTCCGTGCAAGCCAGGAGGTCAAGAAAATGGAGCAGGAAAAAAAGTGTGGCATTTGTAGCAGGTTGAAACTCAAGTCCTTTCCCAAAAGACTGCATTCAAACATCTGTGTGGCATGGGGAATTCAAAAAAGTCACACACACTATAGGTAGAGAAGACAGCTCTCGATTTATAGGGATCCAAGTTCTGGGGTAAGATCAAGAAGTTTTCCTTTTGAAAAAAGACCAACCTGCTCTTTGTAGGACGGTTTCCCTTGGAAATGGGACCCATGGAGCGATACCTACATAACTACACCCTACTTCCAGTTCCTTCAGATCCCCTCGGCCCACATGAACCTGAAGTAAGGGAGATCTCAAAAACAGCAACAGTCTTGCACATTTCCCTAGCAATGGAGGAGCCAGGCTTTCCTCATTGTCACATTCACAGGAAGAAAAACTGCAATTAAAGTGTCAAAATGTTCGGTGCTTGGTGAAATATTTTGCGTCAAATGCTTCACACAGAGGGTGACCCATCCTCCACAGAAATGCATAGCCCTATCATCATTTTGTGCTTTAAAAAGAAAATTTGCATTTTCTGCCACTGTCAGTGTTGGCTGTTTTCTTAAGCCTTTTCTAAAAATTTCCCCTCCACCCTGGTGGCCTCAGAGTCAGATTTTGGCACCCACATTTCAGACCTCTGATTTCAGCCTCTTCCCTTACAATGGGATGTCCCATAGCACGGACTTCACATGGTTTGGAGATGCTTTGTATATCTGAAAGACTGCTTAGTGATGGAACACTGATTTTACACCACAGGAAGCGAATCAGATACTTCTGGGAATTTGGGGCGTTCCTATTCCAGGGTTACCATCCCTTGTGGCACAGCTTTGCAAACTCATTTCCTCCATTGCAGGACCCTCCTTGCTGAGGCTGAAGAAAATCTTGTCACTCCTCCAACAGCAGCCCTGGAGCATAGAGTCACTGTAGGTCTGCTAAAACAGGTATAATTAAACCTCGTGCTTGACTTCATCTTCCACGGCAGTACAGCTGGAGATAATGATAAACATCGTTCTGTAAATCTGGCTGGGCCAAAGCAGAGTTTCAGCTGTATCATCTCCAAGCTATCGTCTTTTCTGTTTTTTTGGGTTTTTTTTTTGTTTTTTGGGGTTTTTTTTTGTGTGGAATCTCTAAGTATACATACAGGTGTGTGCATTTACATATGTCATATCATGTTCCAGTCTGTTAGGCAGATCAGATTTCTTCACAAGATTAACTTTTGTAGTTTTTCTTAATAGAAAATTTTGCTCTGAAACATAGGGTAGCATATCATACAGTGGAATTCATTTTGTATATGGAGATTTTTCAGAAAAATTAACGTTTCCAGATGGATTTTTTTCCTTTCTTTTTTGTTGTTTTGTGATACCCTTGCAATGGTCCTTTTGTGCTCTGTGTTCACCAAGGGTAAGCTTCACAAATAGCTTTGTTTAATGCATGATAAGTAATGAACTTGTTCCAGATTTCTACTAGTACAAGAAATCAGAATCTAGCCCACAGCAGCTATATGCAAATGTATCCTTGAAAATACAGTGCAGAAAGTGACCTGCTTCCCTTAGTGACCAGGGAATGAAGAAATGAGTATTTATGCCACAAGAGACCTCCCCTCAGAGCACCTCCACAGAGATATTCAGTCAAGGATTAACTCCAGTATAGCCTCCAAAGGGAAGCTCATTCATTAAAAAATGACATTCCTGTGCTGTGCGGTGAATGGTGATTGAGATAGCAGCTCCCACCAAGACAGAGGACTTATCCCACCAGAGCACTGATTGCAAGGAAAAAAAATCCCTTTGATTTAGAGTTTGGATCATACATTGACCAAGGACATTCAATTGGTTTCCAGGGAATCCTTAACTCTTGTCTCAGCACCTCCTCAAAATCTTTCCACAAAGAGATACCATAGCTTAACTCCTTTGGATCTGTTTTCACTGGATGGCTCAACTGCTCCGCGAGCAAGTACGTGCCAGTCAGCTGCAAATGCTACAGGTCCAGCAGGGTCAAATTCAAAATCCAAAAGACACAAGTACCAACCATTTGCATCCAAACAGAGAGTGTTCCCAAAGCCAGGGCATTGTGGGCAAGGGCAGTGTGATCTGATCGAGATCTGTCTGTGCCCCATACTCGGTCCACCGGATCCGGGACAGTAATAGTTTGCTATAATCCTTGTTGGGAAATACAATAATCCCCTACAGCTAGCATGGTTTGCATGTAAGCTTTCATCTGAGGACCAGGATTCAGTTTCCAAAGACAGCTGGAAAGGCTTGCTCAGACCAGTAAGTAAGATGGGAACAAGTATATTCTTTCCTATAAGGAATACTTAAGCCACTGCTGTGTTAATGTTTCCCTCCAGTGAGAGATCCAAGTCAGAGCTGGTTTACTTAGAACTGGCAGGTAGGAAACCAGGGTGAGATTGATTTCACCTGGTTAAAGACACCTGTGGTGTTGGTGTCTTTCTGAACATTTCACAAGTCAGTGGAGAGAAAGAGAACGGGCACCTGCAAAGTGCATCTTGCTTCATCTATCTTGGTACCTGTTTGAGGAGGAGAAGAGTCACATCCTGGGCTATATCTCTGCATAACTAGAGATAAAGAGACTAACTCCAATGCAGACAGCTATCTTGGAGGTGTTATTTAGGTGTAGGCAGATGTAGCTATCTTGTATCTGACTCCGATGCAGAGCTACCTTGTAGATGACTACATCTGGGCATCTTACCCTGAGCTCAGCCTATGCCGGCTCAGACTGTGGACTCTGGAGGTCCTTGTCCTATTTCAGATACCTGTCAAGACTCAGGCACCAAGATCAAGAACCATGCATTTAGCTATTATTTTTTCTCTGTATGTTTCTCAGTAGCTAGGGGAAAACCCAAACCTCAGTTCTGTCCAGCTGTCCTGCTTTGTGACCCTGAAAACTGCCTGGTCACAGCCAGCAACCAGCACACCAAACAGCATTGAGCTGCCACTAGGCAAAACCCAGTTATAAACCTGAAATCGGAATAAAGGCACAGTTTTTCTCCACCTTCCCTTGAGCTGAGAACCTGTATCCAGTCCTTGTCACACCTCCTGCACAGGACTGTCCCATCCACCTGAGGAGAAAGAGACAAAAAAGCTCTTTTAAGGGGGCAGGGAAATTCCAACTGCAATGATTCTCATCTCTCTAGGGAAAAAAAAAAATCCTGAACCTGATGCAACCAGATTATTTAAAACAGTCTTAACCATCTGTTTGACTTCTGTTTCCCTTGCACTGCAGCTGGAGGTCGCACACCCAGTTCCATCTGACAGCATGCAGAGCAGATCTGCACTGTCCAAGGAAATCTCTCTGCTGCAGCACACTGCAGGCCGCCTGAGGGATTCCTGGGGCACTCAACTTTAGCCAAAGAAAAGTCCTATTTTTAAGAGTCCTACATTTTCTAAATTGCAAGTCAGCAGAAAAAAATGCCCACAGCCATTGAGGCTCTTGGTTACTCTGAAATGGAAAGCTCTCCCCCTTTGCACAGTCTCCCAAGTATGGCATGTGGCCTAATTATATAATTACACAATAGATCCAAATTGCTTCAAAGGAGCTGTTGTGTTCCAGCAGGTACATAATAAGTTTATAGTATCAACTAATTACATTGTTGTATAAGGCCCCAGAATGACTTTTAAAACCAACAGACGAATCTTCTAGGCTATCAAACACATATTGTTTTGTTTGGGGATTTATTTTTTAATACGTCATTATGAAGATAATCCGTGTTTTCTCCAGCCTTTCTAGAGGGCATATAAATACTCTGCAGAAAAGGCTGGGCCAAATGCTAAGTTTGCAAACATCATCTCTACTGACCTCGGCAGATCATTTTAGAAGTCAGTCGCTCAGAGTCCACTCAAACTAACATTGTGGGGACATACATGTGGTGGGGTTACTATGTTTTAAATAGTTGCTGCTGATAGCTGTCTGTTTCGTGTCATGATGGTTTAAGCCCTATTTTAACTCTCTGGTGGGACAGTGTAGGAGCATGCAGTGATGGGCTCAGGTGAAGGGGACGCTTGGTCTCTCATAGAAGCTCTATTCCACCCAGCTGTACCTCCATCCGCTCTACTCACAGAAGACAGGGAAATAAGGATGAGTTTTGCTGCAATGAGCCCAACCCCGTGCTTGTTGCAGTGTTTCTCAATTTGGGTGAGTTTTTGAAAGGCCTGGGACTCACAGTCAAGAGAACATCAGCTTCCATTTACCAACCAGCATCAGGACCAGGGTCAGGGCTCTCCAAGACATGACTACCATATCATGAAGCCGCCCCATGGATGGAGGGCAGGTGAGGATCAGAAAGTCATGCAAAAGGCCCTGGGAAGAGCCATAGCACTAGAAGGGATGAGACAGCCCATCCCCAGTCTCTTGTCTGCCAGCCACCTGCATCTAGTGCTTGGAGTGGGAGAGAAGACAGAAAAATATCTGCATCCAGGACACTCGCCTGCTAGGGCATCAGAAAGCTAAGCTGTCTGTCACTGCATTAAACGTTGGTGAAATCAGGAATCACCCCACCAGCCTCCTCAGAGCTACTGCGACATGGAGCTAACACAATGAGGGGGATCCTCCAGCCCCAAGCGTCTAACACACGTGCAATTGTTTATCTACTCAGCCTTCAAAAAGCAGCTGGGATTCCCCAGCTGCAACAGAAGGCTCATGGACTTATAGCTTTGTAAACTTTAAAAAGCTTAGTTCAGCCTTTCAGGAAAAGATTTCTAATTTTATCCAGGCCATTCATCCACCCTTAATTTGCAATGAAAAAAAAAAAAAAAAAAAAAAAAAAAAAAAAAAAAAAGAGAGAGAGAGAGAAGAAGAGAAAAAAAGAAAAAAAGAAACTGTTGGAGGGTTATTATTAACTATTGGCCAAGACAGAATGAACTCCAGGCTTGGCCGACTCTCTGGTACACAGCAAGTGCACACAGACAGCAGACACACCACTCTTTCTCTTCCCAACTATTTCTCTTTCTGATTAAGAGTACTTGGTGGCCAAAGGATCAGGTAAGACTTTATTTCGCAGGTGCAGCTGTGTTGCCCAGTTTCCATCCTTAGCTAGCCATGCTTAAAGACCTTTGGACAGCCTGTAGGGCTCAGCCTCGCTCCCTCTTACCCCTCTCAAGTCTGAAGTACCTCACAGTGTGAAATCCTTGTTCTGCTAAAATCTGTGGCAACAATTTGCATAATTTCTCTGGGACCCAGGTGTCACCCTCGGGCTCCGAGATTGGATGTCAAATGCAGGAAGAGAATTTCACCATCGCGTGGTGAAGTCAACACATCTCCACTCCCTTCAGTGGAGAGGTGTCTCTGTACACTGGCTGAAGACGCATATTCTTGCAACACAGAGGACCTTTCAAACCATCGCACTGAGCACCTGAGATGACCCTGAGCATTGCTGTAAGGCCAGCGAAGTAATGTGTTAGCTCCAGCACTGCCAAGCCCTGTTTCCCAGGGCAGAGAGACAAGTGCTTTAATCTGGGGACCTACAGTCAGCCAGGAGAAGAAGACTTCATGCCATGGACTTCATACCATACCCTTAAATACAGTTACACTGTGGCCATCAATCAGTCTACATGTCAAGGACTCATAAGAGTTAATCAGTGGCAATTCTTTAACTGTGAGAAGTCTTTTTAATACAACAGGTTCAACAGGTAACAATAAATAGAGAAAAAGAGATGGCAAGAAACCTGCATTTTCATTAGCTGGGCTGGTAACCCAAGGGCGATAATAACTGCTCCTAACCAGAAATATTCCAGGAGGTGTTAGCTCTTCCCAAGGGTCTCTTAAAAGAACAGTTAGCTCAACATCTGTCATTGATGGATTTGCCACTTCCTTCATATTTTCCCCCAATTTATCCTGGTAAAAGCCCTCCTGCCAAGCCAGCAGGTAGCCCATTGTTCCACCTGCTTTTTGTTGCACCAGGATAGGATCCGTGCTCCGGGCAACACCAAACAACCTTTTATTATGAACATCAGTTTGTTTACACTTACATCTACCGAGGATTCTCATCCCAGAATTTCCTGCCAATATACAGCCAAAACAGAGAGGAAACAAAGTGGCTCCCAGAAAAAATACACCCTGGACACGTGAGTGCGTAAAGCTGTAAGGTGCAGGGACTTCCATGGTAACTCTGTGTATAAACAGGACCAAACAGCTTGAAGTAGCTGCTTTCCTTGCAAGGCTGATGAACAAAGTATCTCTGTAGCTTGGCCAACACAGCAAGCTTCAGCCAAATGTAAATAGCCTGCAGGGCTTTCTGGCACTTTGCACTCTATTTTGCATACAGCTGGTAATGTTTTAAAGGCCAGACCCAGCCAAGGGTAATGCTTCCAAGAACAGAGCAGGAAACACTTTGTGTACAGAAAAGGGTCTCAGGAGAAATCAGGGAAATCTTAAGACTTTTTGTGTTCTTTTCTCCCTCCCCAATCATTTCATGTTTGCACTAAAAATTTCCAGAGCTCCAGGTAGGCTGCCTAGGTTTGATAGCCCTGTTTAGCACTCTGAGCACTCAGTAAGGGTTTGCTTGGATGGCGTTAGCTCAAATCCTGCAAATGCGTAAACACCTGCAGTACATAGGCAAGTGATGCTACACATATCTGTGACATCTTTCACCAGAGAGTCTGCTGAAGCCAGCGGATCTGAGTACAAAGTATGAAAGATGGCAAAAAGAGAAGATCAGGATTCCATCAAAGCCTGTAGTGATCCCCTTTGAATCTCCCAAAATAGTAATACTGCGGAAATACCATGCTATCTACAGGTTATGCCTTAACCCTTTGGAAGACATCAGTGGGATGTAGGATTTGGGATGGGCTGCTATGATGGAGGCAGCCCCAATTCTTCCTCCAGCGCTACTAAAGCCCTGCTCTCTAGGGGTTTGGTCTTGTTGGTGGGCTGGGATTTACCTCTTGATAGGAGCCTTATGATCTGGGACTCCACTATTTTCCTCAGATTACCATCTTAGCACCACCATTTAGGATATGAGAAGGAGAAATTTGGCCCACTTACAGCGTTTCCTTTCCTGGTGCTGAGCAAGGAGGGAAAGAGGCAGCTGGGGAGGATATGTGGAGGGACTGAGCAGAGCAGAGGCAGGTTGAGCACGCAAGGCTGGGTCACATGCGGCTAATATTATGGTAGTCATTTCAGCATCATTTGCTATCATGTGTTTAAAACCACAGTAAACCAGCATAGTCATATTGTCCATCTGGTTCATTGTATTCTGGTTCATGTAGGAAAGTGTTTGCAGGGTCAGGTCAATATATCCGACGGGGACATTGTCCTCCTCTGGGCTGTCCCAGTCGCTTGACTATTCAGGGCTGAAGGACCCTGCCTGAGTCATCTGCAGCAGCTGAAGATGGCAGTAAAGGGGGAAAAGGTGTCAATAACTCAAGAAAGAGAAGCAGAAAGGATGAAGAAAGCAGTTTTCGCTGCACCCTCATGGAGAGAAATGGAAAGCTCTGTTTATCACAGTCCAGTGTCCTCTACTTTGTATCTTTCAAATGTCTGTACAGGCTCAGGTGCTTCAAGTACAGAGAGTGCAAAGCCAAATCTGTCCCCTGAAGACAGGGCTGGAGCACAGTGGGAAGCTCATGATGCACAACAAGTCCCTTGGGACAGATCGAGGCGTTACATATTGCTCTTAGATGATACAAAGGGACAGGCTCTTACGTGTTGGTATTGTGGCTGAGTGTTATGGGCCAGTCAGGGAATAAAAAAATGGGAGGAAAAAGAGGGTTAAGAGCCATAATGAAAGCCATGCATCTGACATCTCTCTAGTTGCAGTCCCAGTATAAATCTCACTGTTGATTCTAAAGAGCACTGAATCAGGTCTTTATTGTACAGTTTCCAATTCTCTTCTTTTGAAACATTCTGACATGTGTGCATTGGACTCTCCATGGGATATAGAAACTCATGTATTGTCAAAGACCAAGGAACCAAATTGTTCTTGGTCATGAAGGAATGATGATAAGGACACATGCAGTTGTCCAATCAGCAGGTTGAAACACAATTGGCATTACAGGTGCATCTTTCCAGCCTTGTTTCCAAAGGAAAAATGTTTCTGTAGTTGTGCCAGACCTCCTGGGTGAGCTCCTATTCTCCTCATCCCAAGCCTTCTCTCTTCTTTAACAGAGCAGATGAAGAATAAATTCCCAGCTCCTCCTTTTTCTTTCTGCTTTCTGAGGTTATGTGCTCTGGACTAAGATTAGCAGCCACTGAAAGAGCCCTATCTCTAAAACGCGCTTACTCCCTTTCCTTGATACTGAGGGTGAGAGTGAGTGAACAGGCAGGACATATTTTAAGGGTATATCTCTGAAGAAGGGAAAGAAAATGCCTTCTTATTCCAGTCGTCAGGACATCCTGCTCCCATTTCACCAGGTGATTAGCATGCGTGTAAGTGTGTCTACACGTGTTCTTGTACCAAACAATTTCTGAGCCTGCTGGACAGATGTAAGAGTGGACATCACATAGATACTTACATACCACTAAAAAAAAAAAAAAAAAAGTCAGAGGAGGAATCAATTTCCTGAAATCCATTTGCCCCTAATAGCTTTGGAACACAAAGGAGCTGATTTCCACACTCAAACATAGTAGCTGGCAAGCCAAAGTAGTCTAAAAAGACACTACAGGTCTATTCCAGGAAGAACTTAATACATGCAATTAAAAAAATATATCAATCAGGAGATATTAATCCAGAAGAAACCTGGAGCCAGTGCTAATAAAATTACCACCTGTCAATAAGTACCTTCTTCTAGTTCAAAAATGTAAAATCTCATTATGGAGTGGCGATTGCAATGAAAGAAAAAGTAGAATTTCCATCCCTCAGACATACAAACTTGGATAAAGGAGCAGTTTCCCTACTTACCAGAGTGGCCCTCTGTCTCAGGGAAGGGAAGACAAACCCAATATGGATTAGCACAGTCACTGTAATTTCATTCTTTTCTAGTGTCAGAGTTTGTCTTATTAACTACAAAAGCTCAGGTCTTGCCTCTTCGTGGCGATCTCCCACTCTCATCACATGGGTAACCATCAGTTGCAAAGCATCCACTCAAGCCACGTGTCTGGGTTGACCTGGTAGATGTCTTCCCAAGATCACTAGGGCTCTGGCCTGTGTGAATATAAAGATACTTGCTGTGCAAGAGGCTCCAGTTATGGTTCAATATCTCTGCAGGCTGCTCTCTGAGCAGGTCACATCACATGTTGCCAAAAGAGGTAGGGCACAACCCTGCAGATGGCCTGCAGGTACAGATGTCCTCCAATCTGAAGGGATCCAACTTTTTAGGTTGGGTTGGCCATCCCTGATGCCAAAAAAGGATTTAGTCTCAAAAGCTCTGTGGGCCTGCAGAAGAGATATTGCTGCTCAGAGTGAGGTGTGAGATCAGCATCCATCCCCTTGATATTCCAGGGGAAGCAGGCAGGATGGCCTTGCAAGACAAGGAAGCACAAACAGCTAACAAAGCAAGATAAATACAGGACATAAATATGTGATGGTACAGGAGGCGTTACCATAAACTTATTTTATTGCCACTCTCCTGCAAAGGCCAATATAATTCACTCCCTTCGCTTCGCTCTATCATTCATGAATAATGAGATTGCCCAAACACATGCCAATAAAAACCTCCTCACGCCCTGCGCCAGGATGTGTGACCACGATCCCGGGCAAGCAAATGAAGAGTTGGGGATTTTTAATGAACATCAGGCCCCTGCTCTCATATTCTGAATATCTGATTTAGTGTTTACTATCAGTATAGTCTGATCTTTCATGTTGTCTCCAACAAAGCTTTCTCCCTGTCCCGGTTGTCGTGTACAGCCCATGAGGCAGACGTTCATGGTGTTTAGTAAGTAGGGCAGGCAAGGTTGGCTCATGCCCTGGACCAAGAAGAACTGTGCAAATGCAGTCACTACTTAAGTGATAATACCGGCATCCTGCAGACCGCTCTGCTTCTCTGCAGGGTTAATGTGACTTTTACTTGTTTTTACATGCAGCATATTATGCAAGCACATTGTGGACCCAGGATCTGCCTGAAGCTGTAAACAAGGGGTTGTGGAAGTGGGAACCAGCTTTGTGGTTTGAGACACATATTAAATAGTTATTGCCTAGTGCCGTGAGTACTGGCAGATGAGATGTTAATACCTACCACCCCATCAGCTTCTTCTCATGCGCCCCAGAAAGCTGCACTGGCAACGTGATATGGTGCTAAGAATTAGGTGCTCTGCTCCTACCCCTGTACCAAGGTTGTCAGAGACAGCCACATCCATGCAGCCAGCTCCAGCCCACGTGCTAGTTAATACCTATTCACCAGCAGGCCTCCTGAGGGAAAAGCCACTTCAGAGGCAGGATGTCTCTTCCTCTGCACGCATGGCCCCAGCCCAGACAAGGAGCCTCTGTGGAAGGCAGAGCCAGGGTCATGCACTCCCTTCCAACTCCTTTCTGCCAAAGAAAAAGACAGTGAAACAGAGAACATGCGTCAGTAAAGGCAGCCAGGCAGCACTTTTCATATCCTCATCCCAGAACCCATGCTACAGCTGGAGCGCTATTTGCTATGGCCTGATGCACAGAACACAGGTGGTCAGTAAGTGCATGCTGGGGAATGCATGGGCAGAGACCTGGTCCTCAGGTGCTGATGCGCTTTCCTTGTCTTATGCATCAGGACATCTGTGTCTCTATGCTCCCTGAGAAAAGGGAAAGCAGATGGTTCTTGCTACCTTAGATCACTCAGTGGCACTGAATAACATTTCACCAGGTTGTGAATGTTGCATCATCTGTTACCACAGCCGTGCTGTTCCATCTGGGCTGAGAGCTGGAAGCCATAAATCAAGGTGCCCAGCAGAAGTCATGAGGGCATAAAGCATCCACAGTAAAATTTCTCTGACAAGAAGTCACAGCTGAGATATCACTTGATGAATGGCAGCAAAATCCCAAACGTAAGTGGATGGATTCTCAGTGGCTGCAAGCAGACTGAACACTGCTATGGTTGTATTGGCTTTAGGACATCTGCTGCTTCACCAGGTACATGCTAACAAGGCCACGGCCAGCCCAAACCCTACATCACCCTCAGTGGGAGCAGCACAAGTAGCTTTCCCTTCCAGTTGTCTTCAGCTGAGGAGAGCTGACTTTGTAGCTAAGACACAAAGCACAGTGGTTTCAGTCCTACCTTGGGCTCTTTGCTCTTCTCTGCCTCACTTGTCCACATCAGTAGAAAAGGGATAAGTAATGCCCTCATCTATTTACAGTGATTGATTTCTTGAGGGCAGAGTCAACAGGCAGTGGAAAGTGCAATGGAAATTCAAAGTGGTTTAATCTCTTTAGATAATAGTAAGTGTTTAAAAAAAAAAAATGCAGGGACCGTGACACCTACACCAGGTGCCATGGCATGGCTCCACACCTTATTAGGTTATGTCATTAGCAGTGAAACCAACAGCAATACTGGGTGCTATCACTTCCCTTTATCTAAGAACAGTTTGGTAGTTTGGTTCCCACAGCTATGCTGGAGAGATATGTAAGATAAAACCCATGTCCTGATTTAAATCAAGAATCCCAAAGGTTATTTTCAAGCTGTTGGAAATATCCTCCATCTTCTGGGATAGTCTGCAGCCAAAACACGGTGTATGATCACCCTATAATGAATGTTCATCCTCATTTATAGCCATTTGTAGCAGGGATTATAACAGATATAACAGTGTCAGATACAGCTTGGACAGGACTTCCAAATTCCCTTTGATTTCCTGGAGGTATGAGAAATTTCCTCAAGATATTAGGTACAACTCTAGCAGATTTTGGTACTTTTGTGTGCTGAGCATCAACCATAAGAATTCATTGTGTCATAGAAACTGACATTCTCAAGGGCAACTTTCTGGGACTTAGGAATTGTATCTCATGTCCAAAACCATTTATAGATTTTCAAAAAATAAAACATAGGTGCCTAAAGCCATTCAGCTGAAGTGAGACACAGGGTTAGTCTTATATTCTTCTTCCTGCCCTGAAAAGTTTGAAAGCAAATATAAATTGCAGCTGTAGTCAAGCTTTTCTAGGGAAATTGTTGAGGTTTTGCCAAACGCTTCTGCTTTTGAGATTTTGTCAGTTCTGCACTGAGCAATCTGGAAGTTCTTACTGCTGAAATGAAACTACATCATGGTGTCCATTGCTCATGGCATATAGTCTGGTCGAGTGTCACAGCCCACACAGGAGGACAGGGGGCAAAAGGAAAAATTGCAACTCTCTGAATACTGCCACAGATCCCACCATGTCAAGGTTTATGTATGAATGTGAAAGTCAGGTGAGGGAGGCTTGTCATAACTCATGCCTGCTAGAAACCAGTCTGGTCTGCATCAAGGGAGAAAAATGTCCATTACCACTGAGGGCTTTTCACCCATGCCTCCCTTTCAACAAGGCTCAGCTACAACACAGTGTGATATGCAATAAGGCCTTGTATCACTCATTTTTTACATGCCGTGGTGATGCTCTAGACACAGCCTATGCATAGCACATGGCTATAATAAATACTACAGCAGAACAGTCCATTTCAGTGAGATTCTTCTCATGAAAAATGAAAGAAATGCAGAGACAAAGGAAGAAACACCCACTGGCTAAGATAAGGTTTGGATCAGGTTCAGTTTTAGGTTCTGTTTACTGGAGACGCTGGCTACATCTGGATTCACCTGTAGGTGCATGACCCAACAGGGCACATGTGCCTTCTGCTCCTCAAGCCTTGCAGATGGAAAAGTGTCCAAGAGGGGCTCAGCTGCCTTCCAGCCCACGTGCAGGGTTTCATTGCCATAGCACCCAAAGCACACGGCTATGAAAGGAACTGTGTCTGCATTGGCTGTACAGGATTTCAGCCCCTACAAATGACCTAGCCAGTTCAGCCTGACATTCTCACATATGAAATTTGGACTAGGTCTTATTTTAGGTTCTGCTTGAAGGAAAAGGTCTGGGCTGCACTGTGTATCCCCCAGCCACTCAGATGAGGACACTTTCACAGAGTGGGGAAGAGACAATCTGGATGCCATGAGATGCTATGTAGGATCTAGGAAAATTCAAAATCTACAGTAAAATAAAAAGCCTCCACACTTCCCTTCTTTCCCTTTTTTTCTCAGATAAGGACAAATTTTGCAGAGGACTGGATTGACCTTGCACTTCTTTCCTTAGTTTTCCACTCTCTCTGTGCACTTCTCTTTTTACAGCAGCACTGAGCAGTGACAGCATGTAATTTAAGCTAGGGGAAAGATGACAAGACTTTTCTTAAGCATTTGGGCTTTCTGAGACTTGAGGCAGATGACAAACCTCATCAGGATGAAGACATGAGATTTGTTGTGCATGTTCCTAAGTCAGGGTGTTCAGTTTTAAGAGCTATTCCACTAAGACTCCTTGTTTTCTAAAGGCTGCCACTTTTATACACACACCAGCAGCTGCAAGAGCAATTTGCAGAGGCAAAAACAATCCCTGCTGCAGCTTGAGTGAGATCTCTCTACCTGGGAACGTAACAGACTTGTGTGTTGATGAAGAAGATCTGCCCAGGGATGTTCTGAAGTGAAATGTATGATCATCTAAAACAATGATCAGCTCAGATCTTAAGAAAGATCTCAAATTGCAAGCTTTCAGTGCACATGGAGTTGGACCTGCAATCCAAGAGCTGTCAGTCACTGCTACAGAAAGCCCCCCCAAAAAAAAAAAAAAGAGTCACGTGTTTCCCGTTAACACTTTGGCTTTATCTTCACAATAACTTGACTCTCTGCTAGTACAAATTAGAGTAATACAATGACAAAAACCATGATGAAGTTTAACAAGGTAAGACAGTCAGAGAGCTGATCTGATGAGGTTTAAACTACCCAATCAAATGTTTTTGGTTTCCTTTTTGTTTTATTGGACAAGACAGGGCCAACTCAAAGAAAATAGGAATAAGGAACAATACATAGCCAAATATTCTTACCCACATCTGTATATTCCTAGGCATTTTTGTCCAATGAAAGTCTACAGCCACAGTGAGAAATTCCTGGAGACACTTGCTATCCTTTAACACCTCACAAATGCAGTCTGTATCTCCACAGTATTTTTGCCCACCTGGAGTCATATCTGTGGCTGGAGTACATGGAGGTGAACCTCAATATCTCACAGCAGATGCAGCCCTCAGGCGTTGCAAGAGGATCAAGACTGGCTTGTTACAGTAAAGTCACAAACATTGGATACCAAAGACATAGGGTGATCTTTCCGTTTGGGATATCAAAAGTGTCCTGGACTCTTTGATGGTATCTTTCTTTCCTACTTTTGGTCAACCCTTCTTATGAAGTTGAACAGTTGTTGTCTTCAGAGGGACTAATCCCAGTAACCACTGTCGAAGACAGAGCTCTCACTTCCTACCTAGCGCAAAAGGCTATCAGAGATGGTCATCTCCAAAGAGTCCTTGTAACCTGAATTTGCTCAGAGGGGGCTTCCAAAAGTGTTTCAGAACTTCCCTTGGATTTTAGCCACTGAAGAGAAGATTCGGGTTGCAACTACTGTATTGCATATAGTATCATTTAGGTGTCTGTCTGTAGTCTGTTTTGATTATTTCCATGGAAGATCTGGCCCTGATTATGTATTGAGTCTTATTTTAGATTTGCCCAGTGGATAGATCAGAATTTGCCTTGGAAGCCGTGTTTTTTTTAAATTCTCTCTCTGCTGCTGTTGTAACCTTGGTAAACTCTCCTAATGTATCTTCTGCCCCACCTCATTTGTAAAATAAAGATTACATTGCTCATCTTTCCAAGACTTGACATCATTCAGTGAGACAAAGTGTTAGGCTTTATTATTGTTTCCAGTATCCTCAGGTAAAATGCTAAAAGCTTACGTCTTGGAGAAGTAAGGGACAAAGAGTGAGTGCTCTGTTCTTCTGGGGTTTATAACCTCATGCATACTCGACAATTGGTGCAATTCAAATAAAGGAGGGGGCTGGAGGAGAATTCCAGCCTTGTTACACATTACAATGGTGCTGGCTTCTTCTGGGAGACCAGCCAGACATCTGGAAAGAGGTTCAGTTCCCAGTAGGGGGGAGCTGACAGGACAAAGGACAGAAAGAGGGCTGGGGAGTAAGCAGGACAGAAAATACAACCAGAGGAGGGTGGCCTTGCTTCAACCGTGAAATGCCAAGGTTAGCAACACCAGGCAGCATGGACACGGCAGAAATGTTGCACTCTCAAAGGTAAATCCAGGAGGTGGTAGTTTGAGTGCAGTTGCCATAGGTTGTCCCTCTGTGTTACTCAGAGCTGAATTCCAAGGGCATCTCACTTGCCATGGACCACCTTGGAGACCATTCCAGACAAACTGACATCCTATGACAGTTCATGTGAGCTCTGTTTCCCTTCCCTTTGGCACATCTGCCCTGCTTCCTTCAGTGGAAACAGAACTGGTCCTTGGCTCACCTGCTACATTGTTAAAATCATCTCCTGACATCTCGCCCTTGGACAGATCATCACTCTTTCTTGCATATATTCATACGCAATGCATATGCATATATAAGGTGGCTCTATAGGACCTTTCTCCTCACATTTTCCCCCACATGCACTTGGCTTCCCTGGCCTGAGGCATCAGCTGGGAATGGTTAGCGAATGCTGAACTCGTGTGTCTTGCAGACAAAGGGTGGTCTTCTCTTTCTTGGCAGGCAAATCAGCAGAGGAGGGTGCCCTGACAGCTGCTGTTTGAAAACACTGCTTAAGTGACTGTGAAGAGCCAGATGGACTTCAGCCCTGAAGACTCAAGTGCCCTATTTAGCCACAGAGCTGGGGCATAGCAAGCGATTGCAGCCTCTGCATGTGAAGTATTCTCCAGCTCTGGTCTGGAGGACTCCATCCAGGCCAGGATCCCAGCATCCATTCAAACCTGCCAACAAATTGCCAGAACAAGTTGGGGGAATTGAACAACCAGGAGCTAACACCATTCGCCAGCCTTCAGATGCTAACAATCCTTCCCAACCCACAAGCCTGAGAGCATGAGAGGGGAAAGGCTCCAGATTTCATTCTTAATCCTCCACGTTATTCATACTACTCCCATTCCCCAGCATTAGGAAGGGCAATGTTTCCTTATATGGTCAAGAAAAAGTGGAGAATATCTGCAATACATTCTGACATCTGTGCTCAGCCGAGCCTGGCCAGCATGTTCCTGTGAATGCAGAGGTCGTAACTGCCAAGAGCTGTGGAGTAAATGCCTCCACCCTGCTGTGAAAAGGCAGGCAAGGGGGATAAACAGATACGGGTGGAAACATTGCAAAATGGATCACATTAAGCAATGCTGCTCATGGGTTTATGGTATCTGATCTGGGATGCTTTCCCGTGCAAGCTTGGAGCCCACTGGGAAAAGGCAACTTGCATATGTGAAAACAACAATAAGCAAATGCTTCAAGGGCAACTTCTCAAAAAGGAGCTCAAATAAGGCATACAGAGCCTCAAAGGACCCAAAAGATAACTGGTCCTGCTTACTAAGATGAATAGGTGCAGGTTCCCCTACGGAAATTGCCTGATACTTGATGCCTGATACTAAGGTTAAATATTTAAACAGTGGAAACTTAGGAGAAGAGGGAGGGTTCAGGCAGTCTCTTTAGGAGTAAAGGGATGAGAGCATTGGAAATATCCTGCTGCTAGAAAGCAGGAGGACAGAGTTATTCTAATACTTCTAAGAGGATGATCATGCCATATTTCTGTGCCGATAGAGGAATAAATGCCTTTTGGGAGTTTTGAACACAAATAGCTGTGCCATCTCATGGGCAGACTACATGACACATGTGGAAGGCTGCACAGGTAGCAGTGTTCATCTAATGATAAAGTTCTTGAATGCATTGATTTCTTCTGCTTAGACATCCTGCCTTTTTTCAAAAGCGATTAAGACTATTCAGTCGATGAGGATCTTTCTTGCAGGATCCTTACATAGACACTAAGGAGAACTAAGCATGTTTTAAAGTATAACCCCTACATCTGAGAGGCTTCTATGCTGATAAAAAGTCATTCCTTAGTCTTGCAGATAACTGAGATTTCTGCATAATGAAACTCTCTTCTTCAGCACAACTACATCCAAATCAGGCTCAAGCAATACCCAGTCCAAAACTGTGATGACAGAGAAAGTGTTGTGTGCCAGCAGGACCTCCTGGCCTTGCAAAGGATCTTGCCAAGGATGCAAGACAGCACTCCTGTTGCCTTGGTCTTGGCTCTGAGGCCAACCTCCCCCTGGGAAATGGTACTAGGAGGGGTTCATGGCAGGCAACAGCAACAGGCTGCTCTCCAAGGCATCTTGGGCTCCCCTCCTGTTTCCTACCTTGAGTCCTGCTAGAGGATGCTCAAGGCCCAAGGATGCTCCAGGTACCTGAGGACCAGGATGGCATCAGCAGGGGAAGAGTTTGGGTTGAATTTGGGGAAGGGGGCTGAGAGCTGGGAAGGAGGACTTGAGGAGGCAGAGATAACGTCATCCAGACTACCCCATCTTTCTTTCTTATGAGAAATATTTGCATTCTTAGGGGGAAACCATCTCTTAATTTTTGTGTTTGACTTGGGATGAGGTAGTGGGCAAGAGAGATCTCTTCGTAGTTGGTTGAAAAGGAAAACACACTGTTTCAAAACCTGCACTGCTTCTCACAGGCCCACACACCAGCTCCACACCCAAAAAGCTACAAATGTTCTGAAAAACAGAGACTTTCTGTGTTAAATTCTGTATTTAAGGACCTAAACAGAGGCACTCTAATTTTCAAAGGTGCTGAGCACCTTTAGTGTCTTTTCCCTTGATGTATTCTACCGCTCTTTTGAAACTGGAACATTTCAAAAATGCTCTAACATGTGACTAGCATTTGGGAGGGCCCTGCTCCAGAACACAACTTGATACACAAAAAAATCTGATTTTCAGCAAGGACCTTTCCTCACAGAAAGCAGGTTTTCCAAGACAGGCATATCAAACTCAGAGGCATCTTGATTCCCTAGCCTTCTTTGAAAATACCAGCCAGTAACTCATTAAACGCCCCCTGGTACTTCAAAAAAAAAAAAAAAAAAAAAAAAAAAAAAAAAAATCCTGCTGTATTTCTACATCCTAGACACCGTGCAGCTGAAAATCTGAAATCTTACTGTTACAAAGAAGAACACCCTGGTGACTTTCTCCTGGGCATTGCACAAAGAGATGTTGCTGGCAGCATGTTCTGTGCTCTTCTCAGTCAGCCCTGCTCTTGTTATTAACATTGTGCCACTTTCTGTCAGCTCTGCAGCAAAAGCAAGTTCTCCCCTCCAAACACATGGGGACTGGCGTGACACAAGAACTGCCTTCTCCTCATTGAACCAGAGGCACTGGGACTAAGAGGGACAGGAAAAGTTGGGCGCTTGCTATTTGAGCTTGGCTTAGGAGTTGTTAATTAGCTTCAGTGGCAAAACACCTTTCCACAAATCTTTTGTCTTGACCAGGTATTAAGCATTTGGATAAAAAAAAAATAATAATAACAAAGGAGTAAAAAGCATATTTTGCTGCCAACATCATGATGCTTCCGTGCAGTGCAGGTCAGCCTGGAAGTCAGAGTTCCTGTCTGGTCTCAGTCTCCAGAGCATGTCTGGGCTATAACAACAGCAGATAACAGTCTTCCCTTGAAAGCAGCAGTAAGATATGAATTGTTATTAAACAGATAGGGACATGATGCTTTCCTTGTCTCCGGCTGTTTTCTTACCTGTTCTGCCTCCTCCCAAGCAGTAGGGAGACCAAATGCTCGATATGCTCACAGCAATCCATCTGGCTGCTGCACCCACCGGGTGAATGAGCACAAAATCTGTTGTCTTCCGCCTAGCAGACTCCAATCTCCTGTTTTTAAAAGCAAACCTCACCAAGATCCAGCCAACTCCTCTATATTCAGGTGGGATCCCACCGGTGCCACTTTGACATGGTTCTGTCTTTCTCACAGTGATGAAAAACGAAGCGGTAACTTGGATCCAAGCTCCTCTGGGATATCCTCTGAAGATTTTTCAGATCCTGAAGTGAAGACACTCCCTATTCTGGTTTAAAGTAATATGATTCTATTGTGCTGTGGGAGACTTTGAGAATTCTGTGCGGACTAAGCGCTTTTCAACTGAGCACCTTGTGAACACATGCGGAGACGAGTTCCCTGCTTTGAAGACCTTCACCCAACCTTCTCCGGCCGATGAGGAGGAGGGAAACGAACGCGTATAAAGAAACGCTCACCAAAAGTAAGATGGAAGCGCCCTCTTGTGTCCTCAGAAGAGGTTAAATTGCTTTGTTATTTCGAAATCGGTGGGTGCACACTCTTCTTCAATCTGTTTTGACCAAGTTGGTAACACCTTTACTACCTAAATATCAAGAGAAGCGAGAACAAGACCTCATAGCGTGCTGCCGCAGGGAAGGACCTTTCTTTTGGTTTAAGTGAGGTGGGAAGGACCATGTAGAGACAGCAAGAAAACCTGTGCAATCTGCACTGCACCATGAGGAAACCAAGCCCACAGAGCCAGCCATGATTCATGAGCGTGAAAACAGAGATGTGCTGAGAGGAAAGTGCCGGACAGGGAAGAAAAGCGAAGGAATCTAGAAAAATAAAACTTTTAAGAAAAAGAAAAAGAAAAATATCTTTTTCTTCCCAATTTAGTATCCTTTAGTATTCATTAAGACCCTGACTCAATGTCATTTTGCTCTGCAGGTAGGAGAGGGCTGGCATAAAAGGAGACTTCCAAAGTCCTGGGATCTTGGATAAACTGCGCTTTGGCAGAGGACTCCAAGGGGCTGGACATGCATGGATGCTTGTGGGACTGCACAGTGGCATGCAGGAGATATCCCCAGGAGAGGTACTGCTTTCCCCATAGTAAGACCCTATCTAGAAGGGCAATATGACATTTCCCATAGGAGTCAGCTCTTCCGTACTAGACCTTTTCCAGAAAGGGATGCCGTCAAGAGATTGGCCTAGGGCACTTTCCAAAGGAACTTTTTCCTCCTGAACCAACCAAGGCATTTCAGTGCTCCCCACTTCTCAGAAGCTTTTTCCTCTTCTTGGCATGGTGCTCCTCCAAGGCAAAGCCAGCAGGACAGTGATACGACACCATGAGGCCCACGAGATGGCATTTCCCAAGCCAAATGGGGAAGACAGGGGAAAGCATCTGATGAAACTACCAATTTACACTGAAGGGCTAAACATTCTCATAAGACAAAGATTTAAAAAATGCCCTTGGCCATTTCACAAAAGTCTCTGTAAGGCCAGGAAAGCAGCAAATGCTCCTTCAGGATAAAAGAAGGATTTCAATAACCCGTGAGGAGGAAAAAATATGCATCATTGAAAACACATGCAAACTGGTTGACAGACATCATATTTAGTGCATTTACCTTTACAGGCATGAAAAGGAACGAGAGCACAGGCTGGTAGACAAAGGAAAGAAGTTCAGAAATGCAAAGAGGTCACAAGCAAGGAGAGGGGGAGTGCAGCACGGGCTTGCATCCCTGCAGCCAGGGTTTATTCATGGAATGTGCTGTATAGACCGCCAGAACAACAGATTTACCATTCAGTGCCACTGCTAACCATACCGCCACGTGCAATCTCATCTCCCCAGCGTCAAGCACTCGTGCCTGCAGCTCCCGCAGGGCTTTGTTGTGTCAGAGTCCCTTCGAGCTCCTCAGGGCACACGCTCCCATATGTTCCCACGTTGCTGCAGACAGACGACCTCTCCCCTGGTGGGGATGTCCCCGGGGCTCCTCGTGTTCGACAGCTGTCTGGAAACGTACTTGGAGCCACAGAAACACGGTGCTGTGGGATGCATGTGGGCAACCTCTGCATCTTGGAATATGCTCTTTGTGGCAGCTGTACACTGTGTCATGGACAGGGAGGTTTCCATCTTCAGAAATTTTTGCAGGGATTTAAGGGCTAGATTTTCCCACAGCATGGATGTGTGTAGGAGAATGTGCCAGAGGTCCAAGGGATGTCATACTCACCGGATTTTTATTTTATTAAGAGGGCTCTCTCTGTTCTATTGATTATTTCCAGAGAAACAAAACACATTGGTGCAAATATGTTTGCTTCCACAAGCTTTGCTGGTATATGCAGAAGGGCCAACTTTTTGTCTTGTACCAAGTCCCATTTCCTCCCAGCCTACATAAACTCTGCTAAAAGATCTTCCCACAAGATGTGCAAGTGCCCTCCAGATAACCAGCTGTTGGCATGGTGAAGTGAACAAATAGATACTGATGAAAAAGGTCTCCTATTTTCCAGGTTCTCTCTCCATTTTTCTACAGCAGCCTGCCCTTCAAGATGAGCAGAGGCACATTACAATTAATAACGACAGTAATAGTACTGAATAAATCTCACTCGGATCCCACTTGGGGTGTGATTGTGCTTTCCTCCTTATTTGCATTCTTCCAAAGGATCATGCAGACTTGAGGCCAGATCTATTTATACACAATTGTGTCAAGCCAGCAAAGTCAAGACCTTCAAGATAAATACCTAGTTTTCAGGAATGCACCTCTTCAGTGAGAATTTCCAGGCAGTGAAGTCCTCTAGCAGTCACCCAGCCAATTTACCTATAGCCTGCAAGCCCTTCACACTTGCTCCAAAAAGCCACTGATCTGCACTTTTCAACCAACAGTTCTTTCTGATCTTGAAAGTCAGACCAGGAGTGATGAAAAAAAGTGTTTTCAGGGCCAGTAGGACTGAGTTGGAGCCCAGAGAGGTGTAAGAGCTACGCAGTTCTGCATCGCTCCCAATCCCCGCTCACAAAGTCCTTTCCCTGCTCCTAGTGTGTACCAGGAGGAAACTCAGCCTGGAGACTGGGGAGGTGATGACAGCTGCCAAGTGCCCAATCCAGCTGGAAAGACCCTGTGGATCGAGCAGGGCTGCCTGTGCCAGGCCCCGGGGATGCTCCTCTCCACCCCAGGCACCGCTGGGCCCTAAAACGCAGCCGTTCTGCTCCACATCCGCTCAGGGTCGGATCCTCAGCTGGCACAAAGCTGTGCCCCACATCTCGGTGCCTTCAGCCAGCGCCTCCTGAACCGCTCACTCCTCAGCAGCCACTATTGCCCCGAATTTGACAATTTCAGGTGCAAGCGCTTGCCATCTGGGGAGCCGAGAGTGCAGGCACAGAATTAAAACAAAAAGAAGATGCTCTAGTTATCACAAAGCCTATGCATATCTTCCAAACATCCCCAAAACACACTGCAAAGTGCGCACAAGGGAGGAGAGGGCAAAGATGCTGAGGGGGTGGCTGTCCCCTCCCTTAGCATTGGTCAGGGTAGCGGGTGTTCTCCAGCTCACAAAAGAAGAGGGGAAGCAGAAGCTTTTGTCCTGTTTTAGGCATGCACCCAGCTCTGACGTACGTCCACAGAATGCAACATCAGCCCTGCAGTGCCTTAGAGGCAGTCAGGAAATGTTTCCTCCCCCCGGGAAATTTATTTTTCCTGGTTTTAATTTTCAGATCTTCCTAGGGGATGTTGCACGGTGGAGGTACTTTTCTATGAGAAAGTGAAGCCTGAACAGTATGCAGTTTAGCATTTTCTTGGGAGGGTGGAAGAAACACCCACCTCTGCACACATTCCCCAGAACTCCTCAGGCAGACAGTATGGACAAACATTAACTGCCCTAGGGGATATCACAGCCCCATACAGTGAGAAGAAGAGAAAAAAAGCACTCAGGATAAGGACAGTCACACCGCTTTTAGTTAATGTGTTTATTTGTGCTCAAAAAGTGAAGATAGCTCTTGTCCTCCCCTTTCTTCCTCCCCTTTCTCCCACTTCAACACTCATTTTTCACTGCCACATAAATGAGCAGTTCCTCTTCTGTGATAAATAAGTGAAATGAATAGTTCAGAGGTTCAGCTGGAGCCCAGGAAAGGGCACAGAAGGAAGCAGCTGGATGCCAGGGAGGAGATGCTCATTTGTCTTCAAGAGCAGCTCAGGAGTGGTTCGTCCATCACTGTTGGTGAAGATCAGTGTCTTCCTCACCATCATGAGCTCGGTACCGCCACGGTGCGTGCCACCAGAGGAGGATGCTGCCGTGGATGAAGGTGATGTCTGGGTGGCCATCACCCGGCTGGCATCCAAGGTCACCCCGCTCCATGCGAGAGACAGGCCACTGCTGGGTGAAATGCCACCACCATCCTGTCACCATGCAAGGACCTCTGCGTGTCACCAGTCACTGCATTACTGGGCAGTGCAAGGACTTGGCTGCTTGCATGTCTACATGGATGATTGTGAGGACTGCCTTGTTTTACAAGCATATTTTAAATGTCTGGCATAAGTGCTTCTTTTGCATCTTCAGGGTCTCACTTTATTTTTGAGTGCTTCCTTCTGAAGTTTTAAGGATTCAAAAGTTAAAATAACTTCAGTTATTAAAAATAATAAAAGACTGATTCTCAAACTCAAGATTGCAACATTTAAAAAAAAAGTTTTCCTTGGCCAATTTCTTTTCTCTTCACGGTCTTTTGCAGAAATTTGAGATTAAGTTGTTGTCTCAAATACAAATGGTTGAAATTTTTTTTCTAACATCTGGAGATTTCGTAGCAGATGGGAAAACATTTTCCTGCCAGCTCTATTTGTCAATACCATGTGGCAAACCTGAGGAAGGAATTAGCAGAGAATTTGCAAAAATATCTCCTTGTGATCTTTCTTTTACCACGAGATCTTCATTCTCTAACCAAAAAAATATTCATGGGCCCTAAATCCTTATTCCTCTTCCCAGGCTCTAAATGACCATGCTCATCTCAGTGCACTTCTCAAAGTCAGACCATAAAATGAAGGCAATATCAGAAGCATTCTCTCCTCTGGAGTATTTTGGCCCAAATGTTTTTTACCTTTATTACCCCAGAATGAACTTTACCTTCACAAACCCTAGCGTAGCAGCTGATCTTACCTACTGATGTCCTGATGGCCACACCTCAGCCCCATTGAAATCCAAGATACAGAAGGATTTGCTGCAGTTCACACTAAATCTCTGATAAAACCAAGGATAAGCAAGAGCAGGAGCTGGACCCGAGCCCCACAGCCAAGCCAGGAAACCCCAGCTCCACCTGAACCTGAGAATCTGGAGTCCAAAAATTTTTGATTTAAGTTTTTTTTTTTCTTCACCTAAATATGCAAGAGGCCACCCTACTTCTTGAAGTGGAAATTACCGGAGTTCCTCCCATGATATTTTCAGCGCCCACAAAGCTCAAGCCGTTCTCAGAAGTCTCCTGAGGACAGCCAGTCTCCTGAGATTTCCCTCCTGATTCCCAGAAGGAAGAAGTTGGAGGAAAGAACTTGCACTATTCATCAGGGAGGGTTCAAACGACGCATGCCGGTGTCAAGGCCTCACGCAGCGGCTCTCGCTGCTGTTTTCCCATGCTCCAGGGAAAGCGCTCCGGTGTTTCGGGGGGCTGGAGTGAAGCTAGAGCCCTCTGCTCCCAGGAGGTGCGAGGAGCCCAGGGCAAACGAGCCCATTAATTCTCTCCCCAGCACATTTTGACGCTGTGGAAGCTAATTAAAATGGACCGAGTGATGCGACAGCTGTAATGCAAAGACGGGTCTTTTCAAATAAGTCCCATTAGTTCCACATGTGCGTTTGATAGATAATTTTTTGGTTACTTAACATGAAACCAATAATTATGGAAATGACTGCAAGGATACAGATACTCTCCACAAGAAAAAGACAGGCATGGAGAGAAAGCAATATGAGAGACTTTGCAAGGGGGTTTTCTTCCCCTCGTGCATCCACCTTCAGTCAGCTACTAGTGCAGAACGTAACCCAAAAGACCAAAGGAAATAAAGAAGGCCACGCCTGACTCTTTCTCCTTCTGGAGGTGCCCACTCCAGAGAGGGTTTCCAGCAGCCTGTGTGGCACCCACAGAGATGCTGCCAAGTGTGCTTTGTATTCACTACACCTGGTCACAGTAACCCAAAATCAGAACATGCAATTCCTTGTCACAGGAAAAATCTAGGTGCTGGCACGCTCACGGTCCCTCTCCCACCCCCTCCGGGCTCGTGCTTTTAGTATTTAGGGCTGGGAAAGCCATCGTGACTGCCCTATGAGACGCCAAAAACCTACACACGGGCCAGCTGACAAACAGGGGACAAACATGCATGCAGCCAAACAACACGAAGCAGCCAGAATAGGCTGGCAACAGGGGAGGGAAGAGAGAAGAATGCACACGTTTTTAATTGGAATGCAGCTCTCCAAACAACATTATACAACTGTAAAAAAAAAAAAAAAAGGCCGTTATATAAACTCTGTCTGGTCAGTAAAAATCTCATGTGAGCTTAGGACAGTCCATTTGACACAGATAGAAATAATTATCTGTGTTAACTATTAATTTCTGGTTATACTCAGTCTCTGTTCAAAGTTCCCACTTGCGTCCCTCCACCTCAAGCCCAAGCTCCTCAGGCTGCCTCATTCATTCATCTCCTACTCGTGTAGGAGACTGCAGAGCGCAGGGCCTGTCCCGAAGGGCTCCAAGCCTCGGTGGGAGAGAGATACAGTGATGTGACATGACTAACGATGAACCATAAGGCTCCCAACCTGGTACATGTTGGGGTCCTGCAGAAATCCTGCCCCTTCTTCAGCTGCCTCTGCAGGCTTAAAGGAGTAGAGGTGCCTGGACGATACCTATAAGACCAGGATTAAGGAGGATGTGCAACTTCTCCACAGAGTGGCTGGCCATAGCAAATAAAAATAAAAAGCAAACGTTTTTATGTGTTTATAGACGTGTAGTGGTCTGATGTCCCAGCAGAATGGCCAGACTTCATAGAACACGGAACAAAATACTAGCCCCTACCCTGGACAAGGCCTAGGCTGTAATCATGGGATGTCAAAGCTTGATGGCTGTAACAGGTGAGGGCTGTGGTGCTACAGAGGAATGTGCATTGTGTGTTGTACAGACTCCTGGCAAAATATAGGGGATCATCCACCTCTATTTTCCCCAAGCAAATTCCCGCTGCTTGGGAAGAAAGGGTGTGATTTGGCTCATTGCCACAATAAGGAGAGAAAGGGCAGCCTGATTTCTCAAAGTATCTCAGCTATCTTCTCATCCCGTGTGAAAGCCCACGGAGGATTCTTGTGATGAAGGTGCCCATGAATAAAGTGGTTGTCCCCACCTTTCTTCAGGGAGCAGAGCGGGGATTTGAGTCTGGCTGCTCTTTCCAGTGTGTCTTCCACCAAGCCCAGACAACCTGTTTTTGGTAGCACTCGGACCCACATCATTTTTCCAGCTTTCAGAAACTACAATTCATTCCCACCTTCCACAGACACTTGCCAACAGGGCAAACCCAGTGCATAGCTATAGTTAAAACTAAAATCACCATGATCTGAGCAATGCCCCCCAGCAGGGACAGTAGCTAAGGAACAAGCCTAAGCATCATAAACCTGGGGGAAAAAAAAAAAACAATTTCAAAATGCACTTTGTCTAGTGAATATGCCTTGGAGCTCTGCAGAGAATTGTCTCATGTAGCTGTTCTATGGCGAGAGGAATGGGATAGCAGTAGTCCCTGAAATAATTCACTGGTCTTTGAGCGGCCTCTATTACCCACTGTTGGATGAATTGCAAAATTCACTGCTTCGTACTGTCACCCCAGTCCTTCTCTAAATTAAATAACTAACAAGGAAGCAACCCAGCTCCATTCCCTAGGTTTTGCCTACTCAATCCATTACGTTTGTCCTGATGGTCCAGTAGCTACCTAAGTGGCTGGTGTTTTCCCACTATGGCACACGGCATCCTACACGCTCCTACAAGAACTGAATCTTGCTTAGTGGGACACATCCAGGTCACAGATACCCTGGGAGCACAGGAGAAGAGCAAGGGGTTCGAGTCTGGTTCGCATTTGTGTATGTGCCAAGTCAGGGCTGTGCTCTAGGCTGAGCCTTAGGCACTTCTGTCATGAGCATGACTGATGAAATGAGTTCAGTATATAAAATCACACACTCTTTATCCCTAAGATGTAGAATTAAAATTGTTAATGTCCCTCAGTTGTTTTTAGGTGCTTGATAGAGAGTTTTTCATTTTTTCCTATATGACTTTAATCAGGATGTGTAAAGGTAGGAGTTATTATTTATGAAATAAGAATGGAAACAAAGTCGGTTTATACATCCACTTCTCTGGCTTACCCTAACTCATTCCTTGTATCAAAGGTTTCTTGCTTAGCTAAGGCATTTCTGGGTAAATGATTTTCCAGCTTTTGATGTTAAATGCAGCACTTCTTGTTCATTATAAACCTCCCTCAGCCAACACTGTTATCCGCTCTTGTTCAAGCACTGGCTTTGTTGCTTGGTCAACTTTCCAGCATGCACAGGATAAATCCCCAGAAAGAACTTCATAGAAAAACAATTATTGTTAGGTGCAAAAGCAGCTCTGTTTGCAGTCACAATAGTTTTTAAGAGGGCTAAGAGGTCACCTTTGTCAAACTTTGACTTTAATCAGACTTAGATTTTACCTAAATTGGATCTCCTCAGACAGCTCTGCCCTTCCTTGCCCTTAATAGTGAAGTATTTAAATTCCTTTTCTCTGGGTCCTGCCTCTCTTAAGCCTGGCTACCCCTTTCATTACACTCAGCCAAGCTCACCAAAAATAAACAGCTTGGCTAACAAATTTTGGAGGAAAAAAAAAAAAACCAGAGATAACTGGAGTCTCCTGGTCCTCATACCTGGCTCTGAGAAAACTCTGCATGCAAGAGAAAGGCAAGGTGACAAGCAAGGAAAGACAAATTCCAGCAGATATAGCCCCATATCTGAATCTAGCTTTGGTTCTGTATGTCTGAGAGCCACAGCTGGAATCCGCATCTGCCCTGTGTTTTCATAGGGAAGAGTGAGATTTTATGAATTGGCAACAAGCTGACAGGAGCCAGGAGGAAGCCTGATCTGCGCTGCTCCACAGTGTCAGCTCTCAAATTCACACTAGCCCCTTTCACACATCAGCTTTTAATATTTAATTGAAGATTTGCCAAGGGACTTTGCCTCCTGTCTTGCAAAGAAGGGGGAGAAGAAGGAATCAGAAGCGTGGTAGAGAAGAGCTCCGAGGAGACTATCAAATGGCAGATCTCGGGTGGAAGAAAGCGCTCTAGCACGTAAGTGATTTTGCACAAAAAAAACTCCCAGATCACAGAAAATTGAATGAATTAATATCATAAAAAATCCTGTGAATCCTTAGCAACTGAGGCGTGCTGTGGTGATTGTTGGAACAGTTCTGGGTGGGCTGAGAAGACTGTTTCAATCTTCTGCTTCTGCTGTCTTTAAGGAAAGAGGGAATTAAATAGAAAATTAGGGAACACTTCCCTACGAACAGACTCATTCTGCTGCAAAATAAATCCCTCAGGGGTTCTTCTGGAATTGTTTAAGATCAGATAGCATCACAAAAACAGGGAATAATCACTGGACTGTGGGAAATGGGAACCTACAATCTCCTAAATCTGCCCCTTCCCAACCTTTGCGAGGCTCAACAGAAATGATCTCGAAAATAAAAAGTTTCTGAAGCGACTGGTAAGAAATATATCTCCCTCTCACTGATTGTGACTGCAGATATATTAAAGGCATGAGAAGGGTAACTGAACTGCGATTCATAATAAAATGAATGTGATCCCCATCTCCCAGAAAATCTGCCCTTCCT
The DNA here is from genome assembly GCA_013398735.1 of Nothocercus julius. NCBI lineage: Eukaryota > Metazoa > Chordata > Aves > Tinamiformes > Tinamidae > Nothocercus > Nothocercus julius. The sequence goes on from VZSV01000002.1 coordinate 15,309,236, forward strand.
GAGCGTATGTGGATCTGGACCCAGATCACTGGGGCTGACAAAAGCATGGGGCACAGTCCAACCTTTAGACTAGTGGAATAGAAAGTGATTACAAAACATATTTTACAAGTAACATGGCTTTTAAAACATATACACCACAAATCTAAATGTATATCTAATAATGCCATAGTTTGCATGCCTATGTCAATAATTAGAGAGTAATTACAAATAATTTATAAGTCCCTAGAGCTCTATCTAAGTTCAGAAACAGAATCCCAGATGGCCTAATGTATTTCTATGTGTCAGATCATTCATTGCGGATCCACTGCTGGTGACTTCTGCTGTGCATTTCTGAAGCCTCAGAAATGGTCATTAATTCTCCATTTACCGCCTGAATCCAGGGCTGGTTCAGGTCTATGTGACATTAGAAATACAAGAAAAAATTCATTCTACAATGCACATGCAGAACTTTCAAACAATTTTAAACAATTTAAAGCTAAAGTCTTAAGACTATTTTCCCCTCTCTGTCATAGAGAAGGACTGAGACATTAAAGAGAATAAGTGAAATAATAGTCAAAGATGAAAGATATCCAATGCCTGCATTAGGAGCAATTTCGTTTAAATAGCATTTTCTTTAGCCCCATTTTACTTTTTAAAAATGAGCTTATTTGATGACATTTGCAGATATATCAGTGAAGATGGAATTTGTTCCCTTGTTTTTCTGCACTCTCCTTGTGAGGGGAGAGGGATGCAATAATTGGTGGCCTTTTTTCCCCCGGGTCTTCTCATCCAGCACCCCAACCTTTGCTCTCTTGCTCTGATGCCAGAAGACAGAGGACATGGACAAAGCTGAGAAGCTGAGGCCGGCTCGGTCCTTCCCGGCCCTGTGCGGCTCCCTAAGCAGCCATCCGGAGCACCGAGCAGTTCCTCTGAGAAAATCCGTGTCTGTCTCTGAACTGGTCACCAGGTGAGTGGTTAATCTGCCATCAGATCTGGGGGTTTCCAGCAACGTTTCTTCCCTCTCCCACCTCCACAACAGGTGGATCTCACTCAGATAAGGTCTTTCCCAAAAAAAGCACCCCCGTGTGTCACGTCTTGAGCTAGAGGCAGGTACTTTTCTGCTGTAAGTGCCTTTAGCTATTATATATTATTGATGTGTTATTTAGTCACGGTAGACCAGTCCCGATTTGAAAGACAGATCTACTTGACAAAACTACCCAAATGCATCGACACATAGAAGAATTTGCCCTCAGTTTTGCAGACTGGAGTGTTCCCAGGTGGGATATTAAAGCTTTTAATACTGATAGTCTCTAAGATGCCACAAAGGAAAACAGCAAATGTCGTAGAGAGGAGCTTGTGAAGGGACAAGAGAAATGTAGGTTTCTCATCCCCTCCCAGTCTCTCATCAGCTGCTTCAAACCAAAATACTCCAGGGAGAGTCATATTTCAACCCCAACCCTTCAAGGGATAATTTCCCTTTTGGTTACAACCCATAACTGAGATCAGACCACAACACTGCCAAGAGAGAAACAATGAAGATTAGCAACTGTACCGGCAGTTCATCTCACTTAACACAGAGGTGAAAGAGCAGCTGTCAAGATTGTCTCTTAAACTTCCGCTTGGGAGAGTTCAGTTCCCAATATACTGAACTTAGTCGGTTTTCGATGTAAAAAGTCATCTGTCTGACTGGGGTCTTTAGAAAAAGCTGATAGTGTGTCCTCTACAGCAAGGAAGAGAAGGAAGTTGGTTTCCTTCTTTCTGCAGCAGTCTCACTTGCCACCGCTGCCATGATAGGCAGTCATTGACTTGGAAAAAAATAACCCTAATATTGCATTAAAGGTAAAGAAGTTAACAACACATTGACCTTCTGTAAAGCCTGGTTCAGACCCAAGCCTTGTGTCACCAAATGCAATAAGACAGCACCCCCAACCAGCACAGCCCCCAGCAGATCCCCTGCCCTCCCTCTGCCCTTCATGTGTCTACCTTGACCTCAGAGCATGGGAGGAGAAGGGGCAGGATCACACTGGATCCAGTGACACTGCGCTGAGCTAATCCATTAGATTTAAAGTCAGGTCTCTTTGGAGGATTTTTCATATCTCTCTCACCTTCGGAGATTGCCTTTGAAGTGAGTTGGGCTTGATGTTTTCCAGAGGATAGAGGAAGACAGAAAGATCCTGTCCCCTCTAGGGGAAAAAATAGATAAATAAAGAAGTCTCCCAAATGCGCTGGCTAAAAAGGAACTAAGCTGCTCTCTTCTATCTCCCTTGCAGGTACCAGAGCATCCTGGACTGTGAAAGCAACATGCCAAAGCAAGAACACACCAAGGTGAGAGCCAAAAGCTCAGATGAGATCAGCAGAACACATTCTAACAGCAGAATGTTCCAGTTCTTTGCGATTAGAGACATAAAAAAATAAAAATAAAAATAAAAATAAAAATAAAAATAAAAATAAAAATAAAAATAAAAATAAAAATAAAAAAAATAAAAATAAAAATAAAAATAAATAATGAAAAAAAGAAAGCAGCACTTCTATTTTCAATTGCAGGTGCTTCTCTGAGGATATCTCAGGGCAGGTCAAAATCAGTCTGTCTACTCCAATTCACATAAATAAAAAGATATTCTATAATGAAATGAAAGCTTCTTTTATAACCTTCAGAATGTTCTTGACTGAGTAAATAACAGGGGTAGAGCCTTCTGGAAGGCCCTCCAAGGTTTAGGACCTGACAGAGGGTTTAGTGGTTAGAAAGTGAAGGAAGTATTCAGCTTGAAATGAAGGCACCCAAAGATATTAAGGCACCTAGACACCCACACTGGTCTGACAGATGTGACACTGCGACGCCTCTGCCTTGCTGCAGCAGCAGCTGGAGGCTCCGTAGGTTGTCAACACACCTTGTGCATCTCAAATGAGACTAAGCACCTATTATAGGCAACTGCATACCCTTGGGTGAGGAAATCACTTTCCTATTTCTTTTGATTGTAATGGGACTTAGATATCAAGTTCATGAGTAGATTCAGCTCATGGTTCTACCCAAGAGGGAAGGCAACCAGAGGTCACATTTTTTTTTTCTACTCTGAGGCTTGCTTACATGACCATGAAGAAATCAGGGAGGCACACAGGAAAAAGAAAAGACAGAAACTTCTGCCATGGTTCAGAAATGTCTAGTGTGTTTTAGTTCATGTCCTTGAGATTTACTCCAGGGAATATAGATCAGAAAGTGATGGGACACTCTTTCATCTCTAGCAGTTAAAATGGCAGCAGATGTGATGCTTGCAGTGGAAAAGTAGAAAATTAAAACTGTAGTGGCTTTCTTGTGGTAGTTAGATACAAGTCCCTTCTGATGTCTTTTGCTCTTTTTTTTTTTAGCTCATGGAGAGAAGACGTCTATCACAAGCTAATGCCAATCAAATGGAGAAAAAATGTGCCTTATCTCAAAACCACCCCAATGATGTGTCTAGGAGCAAGTCTGTGGAGCACCTTCCCATGAATAACATCAGGCCAACAAGGAGCAATCTCAGAGGGCTCCTGACCAGCTTTGATACCCCAAAAGCCACTCCAAAGAATAAGACTTCATCTTTTTCTCCACTCAAGACAGCAACCCCCAGTGGTGTCTTGAAGAAGAGGGAAGCTGACACCAGCATCATGACAACTATCCAGCCACTGGGCAGGGAGAGAAAGCCCTGTAAAGATGCATCCTTCCCTTTGTCTCTCCAGGGCAACCAGAGGAAGGCACAATGGAGTCCTGCCACCATCCCGTGGAAAGAGTCTGCAGCAAAGGTTAGTGAGTGCTCTTCTTCCAAAGCTCCCCAAAAATCTGTTGTCTTTATGTATCTGGAGTCAGCCTTAAAAAGGATTGTGCTTAGTGGTGGTGGTTCACCATCCACTCTTTCCTCTGGGCATGAGAGAAGCCATGCATAATGCCAACCATCGCTAGGGAAGGAGACTCAGTTTTAATGAGCAGCTGTGTTGTGATAGTGGAGCTCATCAGGGTAGAACTTGCTCCTAAATGGTGAGGTGAGCAGGAGAGCCTACCACTAAAAACCCTGGCCCCTTTGCACATTACCTCGTTTTGTCATGAAGGGTACTCCTTTTTCCAAACTGTTAAAAACATCACCAGGTCTCCAAACACATGCTGGGTCTCCCTTGTGCCAGGTTTTGCAACAGCGCAGTGTCCAGAGGAAGAGACGAACCTCTTCCTGTGATAAGTGAAAGACAGACTTGACTCTAAAGCACGAAAAAGTGATGGAAGTGGTGTCAGTCCATACAAGCAGCTAACATTGTCTGGGATCAGGCAACATCTACCAGCAAGAACAAATTGATAATGCTATCTGCGGTTATACTGGCTTCCAGCTCTGTTACCCTAACCAGATGCAACACAATTCCTTGACCCGATGCAAACATCAATTTTTTTTTTCTTTCTGTGCTCTGACATAGTGTATCTCTAATCCCATCCATCTCTGAATGATTTAATGATGTCTATTATCAAGAGCACAAGTTGTGTTTTCAACAGTCTACTCCTTGCAATGATCCCTCCTCTGGTAACTGAAAAATGGGGTGGGAAGAATGCCCTCAGGGTGCCCCTGAGGACGGACACTCAACTGAGGCTGTACAGTGTCTGTTTTCCCACTCTCTTGTGGGAAACACGACAGGACCATGATCCAAACCCCCTGGAATGAGGGAATTAGTAGGAATGACAGCTACATGGTAAAGAGACCTAAATCAAGTAAACAAGAGATTCCCATTAAGTCATTATGATCAGGGATAGTAATTCTGGGCAAGATCCTGTCTGACATGGCCAGGCCCATCTCCTGCTGTGTGGCATTGCCACACTGGTTACTGCTCCACAACAGGTTCTAATTGCTTCATGAGGGGTGCAGTGAAGGTCAACTTTGATCAGTACTGTGCTTGAGGAACGGAAATCATTGTGGGGACTGATAAAGGAAATAAATGGATAACCATTTATCATGACCCAGAAAGAATCAAGGGTGGCCTACAAACCTTAGGTGGTTAGAGAAATTACTGCTCCTCTCTGAAAACAGGAGGCTACGCCCGAAGGACTGTGAAGCACTGCTTGGAGAGAACACAGCAAAGCCAAGACCATGGTTATGTCTGCAGGGAGAAAGGCCAAACTAAGCCCCAAACCTGAAGGCAACATCAGGACCACCTTCACCTCTGGAACCCTTCTGGTGCACTTGCCTTCTCCACACTTGCGTTTTGCTTTGTTCCTCTCCTATGTTTATATGAATTTAACTGGGGACTCTAACCATTGTCGTTGCTACACAGGAAGGAAAGATTCCCAGCGACAGACAGGCCACCATACCCAAGATGCCAGAGACAGTCTTTGACTCATCCAGGAGCAGAATGTGTGAGTTGGATTTATTTTGGTTCCTGGTCTTCATTGCCTCCAGTGCCAGCTCTGTAGTTGCAAGTGGGAAGGTACCTCTTTGGTCCATGAAGGAAGCTGTATTTCCCACCTAACCTGTAATAGAGAGCAGAGATTAGTGGAGCAATTCTGGCCCTGTCTCCACGTTCACACGGGTTCTCCCACAGATGCTGTGCAGCAGAGCAGCCTAGGATAGGGAGTGCAATGAGGAGAGCAGATGGCCTCATAAACACAACTCTACTCCTTCCAGGCCTAAACAAGATGATCCACCCATTGCACAGGGCTGGCAAATCCCAAAGCAGCTCAGGATTGGGCCACTGAGCCATGTTGACTCTTCCTATGCTTTCATTTTAACTTTTAAAAATAGCTCATAACAAACATAAGGGCAGGAACATCCATGTTGAGTTTGGGATGAGTAATTCCCCCCCTGCACCTCAGTCATGAGGGTGGGAAAGTTTGTACCTAACTAAGGAGTCTGGCTGGAGTCCCTTTTGCATTTGGCAGCAGCAGTGTATGAGACACCATCCTTGGCCCCAGATAGAACATGTAAGTGATCCCTAATGATATATCATCGGCACTACTGCAGGTCAGGGTTATTTCAAAGCAAGAGGCATCTGTGAACAGTGAGATATTCAGGCTGAAGCCTTGCGTGGGAAAGGGCTGAATTTTACCAAAAATCTCTGCCAGGAATATTTCACAGATTTCGGACCAAAAAAAAAAAAAAAAAAAAAAAAAGGGAGAGAGAGAGAAAACCTCTTATAATTCCATAATGGCTGGATCTGGGACAAGTGGGACCACCCTGCCTGTTTTGGACCTGAGTTTGGAATCCAGGGATCCCATATGCATCTCTCTAGCATTTTTGTTTTCCTTTTCTTTCTTTTCTTTCACACAAGAAAAAAATCTCATGCTGCCTGGAACTGAGACACTGTAGTTAATTATGCAACTATATGGGAAATAGCTGTCTCACATGAATATATAACTAAATGAAGACCCTAAATTTTCCAAAAAGTTGATGTTGATATCAAAACGTGCGAAGGCACCACGTTCTCTTCCTAAACAGGATCACGTATTAGGTGACTTATTCTTTTTACACCGTTAGGAACATCTTTTCCTGTGCTTGACTAATGATGAATTACTCTCTATCTTAGAGTTGTTCTCCAGTTCCTGAGTCAAAGCCACTGCAATAGCAAAGACTTCATACAATCTCTGGCACCTCTCCATTTGGTAGGGCTTTGGTAAGGTGTGTGTGGTTCTTTTGGGGAGGCAAACACAGCCAGGAAGAGGACTGGGGGCACAACAGCTACCTTTGATGCAAATTCTGAAGTTTCTCAGAGACAGGATTTGCAATGTTTCCTGAAGATGTCAAGGAACAAATTGTCCCATATATCCTCTGGGACAAGATTTATCCAAACCTAAACATAAGCCATTCCTAGTCATTCACATGGAGTTAGGGAGGTATCAGTGCTCCACATACCCAACATGTGGAGCGACAGAGATCTGCTACAGGAGCCTCCCTAACATCTCCCAGGGATGGTCCCACAGGCCTTTTCCTAAGGCCAAGGAGCAGATGTCCACCTGAAACGGTGACCTGGAATGGGGAAAGCAGAGTGTGTTGGAGGTTTTGAAGCCACACTTTGTTATAAAGAAAAGCACCGAGCACATTGCCCAGGCTGTAGTTGGGCCTTGGTGGTGCATATGGACAACAACAGCTTGACAGAGCTCAACACAGCTCTGCTGCCTGGCATTTGGCTTATTGGCAATTTCATGTCTTTGCAATGATTCACTGCTGAATGATGACAAATATAGTCAAAACACGAGCTGCTGTGCCTCCATCCAGACACAGTTCAGGCATCTACGGGACCCTGAGGGAGTCCTGAGCATTTCTCAAAGGGAACTGAACCATCACCCGCCAGGGAACCTCCCCAGCCATCCTGAAAATCCCACGTGATCCAGAGGAAGATGTCACGGAGGATGTCACTTATTAAAAGGGTCCAAGAGGCTACAGGAAGCAATAACGAGATTAAATGTGCAGTGAAAGACTTGCACAGTATCACAAAATACTTCCTAAGAAGGAAGGCAGTAAATCAAGCAACCGTGTTCCCAAAGGGAAATGGTGGAAAGCTGGAGCTCTTTAATATTAAGCAGCAGAAGACACCAGCTAATTTACTGTAGGTGCAGTCTCTTGAGCATGCTGGGTTTAAAAATTAACAACTACTAGATGAATTTTGGCAACGAGAGAGGCAGGAATTACAGCCAAGAAATAGGAGAGAGGGGCTTGCGTGTGGGCATGCCATTCCCCTGGCTCACACACATATATCCGCTCCTGCATGTACGTATTAATATAGCTCCATTATTCAGTGCTTTCAGCTGAAGGGCACACGGGGATGTTACCTCAGCGCCGTACAGAGATGAAATGGGAGTCTGACGTGACTGCAAATTACAGAGCCGCCTCCAAAATGCATTAATTCCCTCCTCCCCTTTCCCCCTTGCCTTTCCACATTGTTTGCGACTTTACCCACGGGGATTTTCCAAAGCCTGGCAAAGGAGAGACGGCAAAGGGGAGCGCGGGAACAGCCCGCTGCCTCTCGCGTGCCGTTGGCTGCCCCGTCGCTGATGCAGGAGAGCCGCGCTGGGTTGCAACACGCGCTTGGCATGGGGTGGCTGCTCCTGCAAGGGGGTGCAATGCCATCTAGCGACAGCGAAGCCATTTCCTTCAGTCCCAAACCCTGTCCTCAGTGCATACAGTGCTGTACATCAGCCGACCTGCACTGCGTCTCCGGACAGGGATGGAGGGAGGTTGTCAGCCCTGGTCCCCCCATAACCTGGCTGCCAGCACCCAGGGAGACCCCCAGTTTAAGAGAAAAAAGGAGCCCAAAGAAGCCAACAGCAGACACCTTCCCCTTGTACCTTCTCCAGCCTCCAAGCGGTTGGGGTCCAAGGTCACAGGCAGCTTTATGGGCTGCCCTGGGAGTGTCGCAAGTTTCCCAGTCCTGCCGTTCCCACGCAGACTGCAGGGGCAGGAGCACTGTCTGAGCAGTGATGAACGCTTAGAGGCAGCAGCAATCGAAACAGATAAATTAGCCCTGTTGTTTGGCTTTTCCCAAAAGACCTCGTCTCTGCATGCATAAGAGATCTCTGGTCTAGGCTGAAGAGCCTTTCCCCGATGAGCTCTTGTCTTCCTTTCCTGCACCGGGGAGGTGCCAGCCCGGTCTCGGGTGAGGGTGCGGAGCTGCGCTCCATTCCGAGACCAGCATCCCTGGGGCTGCTCATTTCTCCCGGCATACTCTCTTCCCGTCACGCTCCAGGCGCTTCTCAGAGAGACTCAATGCCCGCTGATTTTTTTCCTGCTTTCTAATAAGTTGGCATCTTCCAGACAGGAGAAAAAAAAAAACTTCCCTGGGGCTCTGTAGAGCTGTCAGGTAGCGTAGCCCTCATGAGCTCGTGTGGGAGCGCTCCTGGGGAAACCAAGGAGCTGTGGTGGATGCTTGCAAGGAGCACACATGGAAGACACAGCCCATAACAGGATCAGGACCTCCACCCAGGGAAACGGAGATGGACGGACAGGGAGGCACCATGAATAGGAATACATGACACAGATCATCATGCATGTGCATCTATGTTGTATGGTATAGGGAGACAAACAGACAGACAAATATGCATTACAGATCAAGAGGGAGACCCACATGGGTGGATGGATGGGCCCTACGTGTTGCTGCTAGGCAAGCACGTGCCCCGGAGACAACATATGCATGCCTACGGGGAGCTGCCGACTGCTCTGATGTGTACTGCCCTTCACCTTCTGCTTCTGTTCACTCCCATCCCTATGGAATAAATAAGATCCGCTCCACCATGCATATTGCTTCCTGCTTTGCTGACTCTCCTCTGTCACCCTGTGCATGAACAATCTCTTTACCTGAGCCAGTGCGTAGGACAACACTCGCCGTTCCCAGCTCTCTGGCTCACAGCTTGGCTGGCAATCAACAACCTGTCCATCAGCCACCTGACAACATCCCTCGCTTCAGAGGCAGGGTGGTAGTCTTCCTGGATGCAGGGCTGAGCACAGACTCTCATCTCAGTGGGGTCCGATAATGCAGCGCCTGGCAGGGTATCTAAAAGAATCAGGCTATTACAGTGGGGAGAAGCTGGGCCCTTTCAGGAGGATGGGTGCAAGCGGGTGGTCATCTGAAGCTGGATGTGATGTGACATGATGCTATTCAACGCATGCTGGATGTGATGTGGTTTTGGGAGGGAAACCTCCTTGTGCCACTGTGGAACTGCTGCCTGAACTGACATGGAGCATCCTCTGTAGGGAGTTATGCCTGGAGACGCTCAGGGAAGACAGAAGGATCCTTGTGGCCCTGCTTGGCCACTCAATCAGTCTTTCTCAGTAGTATTCATTTCAAGGAAACCAAGAAACACAAGATCTCAAACTGCAGGATTAGCACCCACAAGTTGCTTGGCCCTCTGGAGCCAAGAGCACAGAGACCCTTTGGGAAGCAGGATCTCTCCAGCTCCTCAGCACAACGCTGCTGAGATCTTCAAGCGCTTGGGGAGCCAACTAGCATCCCCTGAAAGAGCTAGAGGGATGTTCAAATGTGTGGTACAGAGGTGGAAAGAGCTTCAGGTCAATAGGGAAGTACCTTCACGGGAAGGCTAAGGTGGCTTCTGTGCTACTACATAGAACAGTTATGGCTGGTTCAGAAAAAACTTTTTGTGGCTAAACTCTCTCACCACAACTCCAATGTAGATGCTGGAAACAGACCCGCATTGTGTGGCATGGGGAATGGCCAGTTTTGGGTGCTCTGGTACATATACACTGCCTGGCGGGGTACAAGCAGGATGGGACTGAGCATGAGTCTCTTGCCATTACCGTCATGTTTCATGATCCTAAGCTCATCTGAACAAGTGCTTTATTTCAGGTGATGATGGCTTCTGTGTTTACTCTTCTGGTACCAGCACAGCAAACCCACATCTCCTTCCACCATCCCGTAGTGGTTTACTCAAGCTTAAACTCCCTAAAGGTATCCTAAAAGTAAATCAAAGAGAGAGCAACAAGATCTGATTCAGACTGGGTTCTCCAGCCATGTACAGAACAACTATCCCAGCCTTGTAAAGGCATTAAAAGAAAATGTCTATTAAAATAAGCCCCAATTCTCCAAGACATTGGCCGTGAATATATTTGTAAATTAATAAGGCCAGGCCAGGGTCCCAGGCACTGACACACAGTTGCACAGGCCATTAAATTGCTAAAAATAGCACCCATTACCGAACTGAGATTTGAGGATGTCAACAGCCATCCAAGACTCAGCACTTTATTATTATCGCCTCTGCAAACAGTGGCCAAAGCACCTCCCCATGTGATGGACTGCGAGGGAAGGAAGGAGCTCAAGGAAGGAAGCAATTTCTACCTGGTCACTGACAAGTCCTGCTTCCAGCCAACGAGTCTAGTGCTGCTCCTGCCTTAGCAAGGGGAATAATACCTGCTGTGGGTGTCTATCTTCAGTCTTTTTCCAAAATTGAAGGGCAAATGTGTGAATATACATATATGAGTGTATGTATCTATAGAATAAGCTAACAAGATTTTTTTTAATGAAACTCCTTGCTTTATGATTTAGCATGACGAAGCAAGTAGCTCATTTGTCCTCCTTTGCACACATACTTCATTTTGCTCTCTCTCTCCTAAACCAAAACGTTCTAAAACTCTTGATTTGCGAAAGAAATAAAGAACCAGGACACGTAACTAGCACCTGCCACCTTCCCGGCTTTTCTCTTGAGACTTTGGCTATGACAGGAGCCAAGGGGAGTCAAGCAGTGGCAATCAAAGCCAAAGGACATGACAGTGAGTCAGGGAAATGACGCTCTACCTTACACCACTGCTTGGAAGGACCCCCTGTCCCGTACCGAATTACAGAGGGGGTATTTTGAATGAATAAGCTCTGAAAATAAGCCAGGCCCTGAGACTTTCCCCACCGTTGCGTAGCGCTGTGAGAACTCATGATTGACTCAGCCTGATGGGATAGCAGTTACACTCTTCCCTAAAAATAGACCCTGTGGTTCATCCTCTCAACATAGCCCAGCGCTTGGTGATAAAACCAGCTGCCTGAGGCCCCTTAGAGCCAGTGAACAGGATCGAGGGTGAGGACAGCGGAGCAGGGTTCCATAGGACACACTACAGGCAGCCCGCTCCTGAGCTTCGCATAGATTCCCATTGGGACTGCCTACGGTGCCACACAGCCATCAAGGCTACTGAGACCACTCTGTAAGTAATTTTGGGGTAGATTAGCATGGGGTGAAACACTGCATGGACATGAACGTTGGGCTGATGATAAAATACAGGGCAAATGAGGTCTCTCGGTGTCTCTTAATATGAAAAAGGCATTTGCAGGCCTTGGAAAGCAGTGGATTTTGCTGGCTCAGGGCTTGGTAGATGCCAGTGTGTGCTGCAGAATACTGTCCCTCTGCACCAGGGACTGTGCCTTCTGTCTAGATGAGATGTTGTCTCAGGTGTTCGGGCACGTTCAAAGTGGGCGCAGAGCTTTGTACGTGGGTGATTTTCCTCTGCCTCAAAGCATTTGAGTTTCTAGCTTTGACATCTAAATTCACAGGTCAGATCCTCCCCTCCTACTCTCTCCCTCAGGGGTGTTGTGAGTTACTGGGACTTTGTGGCTAGGAGAAGGGTAGACGGATGCTATGGGGGTGAGGGGGAGACTTCTTCCAGATCAAAACCAGTGTCAGGGCTGGTCTCAACATGTAGGCAACAAAATGGAGACTCCTCAGAGGCAAATGGCTCTTGTTCCTTCTTACATCCCTAGGGACCAGGAGGCAGGGTAGGATTTGTTCAGGAATTCCTTCTCTCCCGCATCAAGGGAAAAGTGAAAAATGTGTTTGAGTCACTAAGCATCATCCGTGAACTCTGCTCCAGGGAGGACGAGAAACAGAGGCTCTGTCCAAGGCAAGGGGAGGAAAGTTGCTCAGGAACTACCCGTGCTCACTCACTGAAACACTTTAGGCATCTCTGCTTATTTGTCTAGCCAAATAAAGGCCTTCAGGAGGGCCAGAAGGGCCACCACATTAACAGCATTAAAATAGCCACACTTCTTCCTATTTCTGCTCATGTATGGATAGCTGGCTCCAAAAACCTGCACAGCTCTGTAAGGTGGAGCCAAAACCTGTGTCTCATTCCTGATTACCTAAAGCCACTGAGCTCCAAGCTCTTGTGTCATGCCCAAGAGGCCCTATGGACCACCGAGGGCCAGGACACCGTGGCGATCTCCTGCTTCTGCCACTCTGCCCCTGCGCAAGTGCTTGACCCCAACAGCCTGAGCTCAAAGCAGGAGTTTTCTGCTCATATATACAGTGGTTGTTAGTGTTTCCTTCTGAGACACGTGTCACTTCTCTCACTTCTTTCCCATTCTTTAATTTCCACCCATTTTTTTTGGGGGGGGGAAATATCTGAAGGTTCATGTTTTTATTAGGAAAAAAAAAAAAAAAAAAGGAATATGGGAAAAAGAGTTGGAGCTGGTCCCTCAGGTACAGATGCCACTTCATGAGAAGAGGCAAAATAGGAAAAACCTTGTTCTTGCCAGGCAAAATTGTAGATAATCCATTAGTGGCAATTAAGCCTCCATCAAGCACAGAATTTCCTAGCACACACATCCATGCCCGGCAGACGTGGAATAGTTTTATTCCTGGAACAAGATCTTCTCTAGTGCCTTTTAGACAAGTTCTGGGTTTACATGCAAGGCCCACACTAACGTAAGGAGACAGGGGCAGTTCAAGGGCAGTTTGGCCCTTGAATAGATGCAGCATTGCAGAGGATACAGACGCCTCCTTCATGGGAAACTGGGCCAAGACACCCCAATCCTCTTGCCAAGGAGGGGAAAAATACTTCCACGCTGGCAATAAACCTAGGTTTGAACACAGCAGTAGATGTTTTTGCCTCAAGTACTGTGCAAAATGGTATTTTATTCTTTTGAAGTCAGTCGTTCCTCTCCTCCCCAGTATTCTCAGAGGCAAACGCCTCATTTAGAAGCGAACAGAAAAGCTGGGGGATCTCAGTAGCTACAAGTGGGTGAGAGTTTTCTCTTTGAAAATTACTGCTTTTCTTTTTTCTTTTTGGCTGTGGCTGTTTCTTCTAAAATATTTTTTTTTTTTTTTTTTTGCTCTAAGTGGCAAAGAATTGAGACTAGATCGAAAACATGGTAAAAACAAAAAAAACAAAAAACGCATGGGCAAAGTCTCAGCAGATCCTCAGAGATCCTTCAGATCAGGTGTGGATGCAGTCCCCTCTTGGTGCAGCTCCCCCCTCGACTCCCACAAATGCCATCGCGCGGGGGGAAAAATGATTAAAAATCCGTATTGCTCCTTTTCCTGCTGGCTTTCCCCCCTTGTCCTGGCCCTGCATGGGACACGCCATCAGCGACGCTTGCAATGCTCACGCCTGCGCTCACATTCCCAAGGTATCGCTCCATGGTGGTCACATAGGGCTTCCTTAAAAGGCTTGGCATTCCCGGCACTCCAAGAAGCCCTCTCCCCAGGAGAGGTTATTTCGGTGGACAGCTCTGTGTTGCTTTTTCTAGGTTTTCTTTGAGGGGTGTGGGAAGCCGCTATAGCAGCTTATTGCCTAGAGCTTGGCTCAGTCCAAAATGCTCAAGGTCAGTGGAGCAGGAAGAGCAGCCAGGACTAAAGCGACGGGTAACAGTGAGAAGCAGAGCAATAGGAGCAGCTCTCATTATGGGGAAAGCATGCATGTTTATTGCCATTTCAGGGAAAACTCCCTGTATGAATAATAGATAAAGAGTTACTGGACGTTGTGAGAACGGTGCCAGCGTGAGCAGCAGGTGATATATGATCCCCAACATGTTGGAGGGCAGTGTGGGGCTCCAAGATGCCCAGCTGTACGCTGCCTCTGGGAACAATTTATCTAATGTCCTCTCATTATTAACCCAGCATTTATTAACCCATTGCAGACAGCAGGGAGAGGGCAAGAAAGAGTCAAATCTTGTGTTTGACCTGTCTAGTCTGTTCGTATCCCAAAAGTCAGGGAGCTGCTCGGGGCGACGGTTAGGGCCCCTCCAAGGAGAGGCGACCAAGCACCAGCTGGCCCACTCAGGAGGGCTGTCCTCAACCAGCAATGCCGCCGACAGCTGTCACTTGGTGAAGCTTCCTGGCATTTTTTTGTGTACCAGGAATAGTGTCTTCCACATTCCTGGATTTTTGCAAAGTCCAAAAATAGCCCTAAACTGCCTTGGGGCAGATACTCATCTCTGTCTGAGGCTCAATATTCCTGAGTCTCCTCTGGAGCTGTTTAAAGTACCTGAGGATGGTGACATTCCCCCTGCACAGGAAAGTCCAGCTGGCATTAAGGATCCAAAAATGTTTGCAGAAGTGACTGAAGACCATGAAGTGTCAGTTTACAGGTGCCAGAAATTGTAGAGATTTTATTTTACAAGTCAAGTGCTGGAAAGAAGACACTCTTCAGTAGCTGTATTTTCCTTCCCGGATTTGCAAATGTGACTTTATCCACATGCAAAATGTTAATTGTTTGGCTAGAACTTAGTAAACAATCCTTAAAGTGGAAATAACATTTTAAATCTCATTTCTTCTTTGCCACAGCTGCTCTTTCGTTGCATTATTTTATTTCACTTATTTGCTCAGCACCTTCCTCTGGTTCTGGCACTTTGCAGACAGTTTCCCATTCCCAAATTCATATGTTAGCTCCACGAGCCAGAGCTGTTCTCATAATTACAACATACGGCTTGCAGACTCTGCAAAATCTTTCTTTAAGCAGTCTAAGAGAGAGTGTGATTAGTGATTTTATTTACCATGTGCACGAGAGATGTCCTCCACTCCAGATCAGGGTTCTGTTGTGGTAGACATTGTCCGTATTTATTTGAAAGGATGAAAACTACTCAAAGAAGTTCAGAATCAGAACAAGAGTGCTATTGGGATTTGCACTCTATTTGTTAGAAATCTGACTATAACCAGCAGTATTCTTAAACCTGAGGTGATTAGCTGAATTTGTGAAAATCTCAGTTTTTCACTTATAAAATTTCTTTCCTATTCATGCAAGTATACATATATATATAATTATATATATGTGTGTGAAGACACTCATACCAAAATGGTCAAAAAGCAGATTTCTCAAAAAAAAAAAAAAAAAGATGGTAAGGGTGGAGGGGCTGTTTATGATGATTAACGCTCTCCCACATAGCCAGTTAATCCCTGGGAAGAAAACCTTGAATTTCAGATCCTCATTTCACATCATGGAACTGAAAATGAGAGAAAACGCTGTGGATGGCAAACAGAGCCCAGCATGATCCGGGAGCCAGGGAGCACCGCTGAGATGCTTCAGAGCATCTCTGCTCCTCGTTCTTTCCTTGAGGCAGCCCAAGACCCAGCAGGTGCTCCCTGCCACTGCCTCCTCCACCCTTCTCCCCACTCCTTTGCAAATTTGGGTGTTTTAGTGTGCCCTGAAACCTCACGAGCAGGTCTCAAGGCCGGAAATGGAAATGCCCTCCGGTCACCAAACCTGCACCCAAGACCATCGCTGCCCCAGTACCCGCCGGCACCACTCACCCGGGGCACCTTCATCTGCTCCGGCTGCCGGGAGCTCTCCAGCCATGGGTGCCTGGGTGGAGGGTGCAGAGGACTAAACCTTCCCCCACTGACCGAGCGGTGCCAGCGGGGCCGCCCGATTAAGCAGCAGTGCTGGTTTCTCAGCCAGCTTTTATTATCACTCACCCACCCGTGCAAATCCCGCAGCCCGGATGCACCAGCGGCGCCCATGCTCAGGAGCCCCTTCTAAAGGCAGAGGAGGACAGTGTTGATGTGATTCGGTACATGCGGGTTATGCGGAGGGAGGAGGACAGGGCATCCCCAAAGCAGAGGACCCTACAGGCAACAACCGTCCAACTGGGGGTAGATAAAAAGCTGCCCCAAGCAGCAGGAAATAGCTGAAATGTCCCTGATGCCTGGGAAGACACCAGCTTGGAGAGCCACAACACCCAAAAGTAGAAGTATTTCCACGCCAGACACCTCCATCTTTTCCCAACTTCGCTCGCCCAGCAGATGTTGGGCTGGGGCTTGGGATAGCATTGGAAGAAGCTGCCCAGGGCACTGGTGGAGTCACCATCCCTGGCACTGTTCAGGAAGTGTGTAGATGAGGCACTTAGGGACACAGTTTAACAGGCATGGTGGTGGTGGTTTTACAGCTGGACTTGATCTTGAAGGTGTTTTCCACCATAATGGTTCTATGATTCTATGATCTAAAAGCAGGATAAGCTAAGGGCTAGAAAACAGAGTGCCTACCAGATTTTTCATAGTTTCCTCTACTAATTTCCCCAGGGTTAAGAAGCATCAGGACACGGGTCCCTTTGCTCCCATTGAGTGTTGGGACCTGTTGTGGCCAAGACGTGGCACAGCTGGTGGCATTGAAACCATCACATATCTGTGGCCTGCAGCACAGGGCAGGCAAGGCTCCTACACAACCTGGATTGTTGTGCTGGGTTTTTTCCTTGTTTTTTCAAACAAGGAAAATGGATTTTTCCTTTCCCCCTTGCTGGTGCAGTCCCATGCGTGCCCGGTCCCCACCACCCGTCCCCCCTTTTCGCAGGCTGGCTGCACAAAGGGCTTTGCTCAGCAGCTGTGTTTGCTCAGGACGGCTGATTTTGGGAGCAAAGCTGGTGACGTGTGGTTGGCCGGGCGGCACGGGGAGCTCGATGCTGAGCTTGCAGCTTCCTTTTTTAATAGGTGACTCAGTCACTCGGCAGCTCACTGGGCTCAGTGCTGGGAGCCGGTCTACAAAAGAGGGCCAGCGGCAGAGGTGGTGGACATCAACAGGTGGGTAATATTGTTTCGCAGTGGGATATAGAGCATTAAATAGAAAGCAAAGTGAGACAGAGCTGCCTGTTATAGGAGAGATGGGGTTTTCTTGGGGGAAGGAATAGGGAGGAATTTTGCTGATGATTTGCCTCCTGCTTGCTAGGATTTGGTTGTTGGATGTAAAACAGTTACGGTTCGAGAGAGAGACCTGTAACTTTATCTCCAGCAGGAGACGGAGCGGTTGAATGATTTATGGGCAATAGCAGCAGAGGAAGTGACTGCATTTTTAGATGAATATTTAAGAGCCTCTTGCCCCATATTCCCTTCATTTTCCCCTTCTTCCTCCCCTGTTGTGAATGATTAGTGAAAACAAATGAATGTGATGAATGATTTTCCACCATTGCGAGTTTCCCGGTTTGGTGTTATACAGATTTTGAAGCTCAATATTTTTCAGAGAGACCTGCAGTTTAGTAAGTGAAATCTCTAAACAGCGAATCTGGGCACAAGCAATGGGAATACCTAAGGGGTCGCTTCTTGCAGTGTACAGGGAAGACCTCAGACTCTGTGGGGCATATGCACAGTGCTACAAAATCAAGACATTTCTGCTCTCTGTGAGGACATTGCAGATCTGTTCTTGCCTCAAGAGTGCTTTGAGGTTTCGTTTCTTTTTCCTTCCTTTTCCCTCTTTGCGGGCATCACTCTGCACCCTCTTTCCCTAAAAAAGGACCCCCACAAATCCCAGTCCTCCCTGCTCAGCCAGGCACATCCGCTGCGGCAGAGAGGCTGTAAACCGACCCTGAGCTGCAGTGCATGAGATGAAGCACCAACTAAAGAAACACCAACAGCTGCTCCAGCAGACAGGCCTAAATTTGCAGCACCTCGCATGAAATGCGCGGGTTCATTTGTCACTGGATCCTGGCGTAAATAGTGGTTACAATGTTGAAGCCCAGCATTAATATAGGATCTTCTCTCATATTCTTCACTGGGACAAAAGCGCCTTCGGACCCTGGTGCCTGCCTCTGTATGGGACAGGAGGAGGGAGCGATAAGGGACTGTTTTCTTCCATTTTTTGCTCACGAGGATGCTCTAATTGATGGAGCATTGGGTTTTGTGCTCCCTAGGGCACCAAACTCCATCGTGGGGCATGCATGACTCAGCGTGTAACAAGGACCAAACATCCCAGCAGACCCTTTCATCTCGTCTGGGTAGAAAAGCGTCTCACATGGGTCTCATCTGCAACAGATCAAGCAATAACACCCTTAGTCTAGTCCGCAAAATGCCCTTTGGTTTTGCTTCTCCATCCTCATCCGGGAAGACCCCTGCGTGCCCTGTCTCCCTCCCGGCGCTGCCCTTGCAGTGGTGCTGGTAGCTCTTGAGATGTTTCAGGTGCTCTTGGCTGTGAGCAGGCTATAGCCCGGATTTCTCATTAGCAGAGCCAACTGTTGTTGTTTTGCTCTTACCTATAATTAGCCCTCCAGAGCCGAGTGACAGGGTCAGGCTTTCTGTGAGCGCTGAAGCAGCCCCTCGCCTGGCTGGCTCCAGCAGCCCCTATCTGTGGCAGGCAATTTTGTGAGAAGTGATAAGCAAGCACGGGGCTTTGTGTAACCCACATGCTGCAAAAAAAATTATGCTAAAAAGGAAAAAAAAAAAAAAAAAAAAAAAGCCAGTGATAAGGTGAAAGCTTCAGCAAAAGCCCTTGCTTCTAATTATATTCCTCGTTAAAATGGAAGTCCTGTGGCCTAGAGCTAGAGGGGAAGGAATTGTCAGCTCTGATGTTGTGCTGTTTTTCACTATGGTGACTGCAGATCACCATGTGGTTACATTACTCCTTTTTGGCTGGAGGGGACCATTAGGTGCCACCAGCCCAGCTCCTGGACAAGGAGCTTCATTGCCAAGCAGGTCACCTTCCCTTTTTACAGCGTGCCCCACATCCACCCTCTTGTCTCTCTGAAACAGAGGGACCCCTTCAAAGGTGGGCTACAAACCTCCAAACGAAGGCAGGAGCCTTCTCCAGCACGTAGTGGATTGGTGCTAGCAGGTATCTGCGCCAGATCCTATGACTGAGGCATCTCAGTGATGCCTTGCCTGCTTCCTCTCAGCTTCCAGGGTGTCTGTCATTCAGCTCAGAGCCAGGCATTTAGTCGAGCCTGCATTCTCCTGGGCAGTGTGGGAAAAACTGATGTAACGAGAGGGTGATTTATATCCCAAAATGAAAGCAGGGAGAGAAATCCCATCCTTACCTGTCGACTTACAGAAAACAAGCATTAAGGAATTCTCTTCTTATGTTTCTTCTCTTCATATCCTAGTGACCTCTGTCAGACTGGGGCATTTAAATCCATATTGCTTCCAGCTGCGTCCCTCAGTATCCAGCCTCAATTTTGAGTAAAAATGCCTGGGCATCTGTAGAAGCAGCTGGTACCAAAGGCAAGAGAAAGCATGGGATTTGTCACCTTCCAGTAAAATGCCAGCCAGACTCTGACACTCTCACGGGGCTCCCTCTGCTCTTACCTCTTTGTCTTTTTGTTGGTGGTCGTAGCCAGGAGGCTTATCCTAGGTCCCCAATGGAACTAGTGTTGCACTTGAAGCACCAGCTCCTGGAGTCATTTTATTAAATGCCATTAGCTGTTGTTGCTTTAAAATAAAGACAAAATAAATCTCCTTTAGCATGTCAGGGCAAAGCTTAAAAGTCTGAACTTCATGCCTCAAAATCCAGAAATACAAGAGAAGAATCGTAAGTTTGTTGTTTATAAAATCTCATGATTTGGAGGGGGCTGACATTCAAAGGCAGAAAACATTAGGATTGTTGCAGTGCTTTCAGTGTGCTCATGTTTAAAGAGCACATCAGCCCATCCGTGTCCATGCAAAAGCTGGATTTGTGGGTAGAGAGCCTATTGTCCAAGCAGAAAGCATCGCAAATGCCGCGCTAAGTCCGCCTGCAGCAATGCAAGTCTGCAGATGAAAGGAGAACCTTCTCGTGTTTTTCTACAGCAGTAACAGAGAAACGTCAACCCTGGCTAACCAGGGGGGCTAAGACATTTCATATGGACACAAAGCTCTGTACATGCTAGTGGGGTCTGCATCCTGTGAATGCATCCTGTTCACAACTAGCAGAATAGTGAAAAAAAAAAAAAAAAGGAAAAAAATAGGCGTGCAAACGGTGGACGTGCCTTGCAGTGCCCTCCCTAAGTGATGTGCCTTGCTTGTGCTTAAGGTCCCCATCGCGTGTCTCACTGTGCATGCCTGCCTCTGTTTCAGACGAGAGGAGGTGGCCGTCTTTAGGCGTCTCGGACGAGACACCGCACCAAGGCCAAGGGAGGTCCCCTGCGCCCTCCGTGAAGGAGCTCTCAGCTCTCTATCTCTCCCAGGCAGCTGCTGCTGCTGCTCCCACCAGCAGCCCGACGCGACCCGTAAGTACGCGCACTTTGCGTGCCCCAGACATCCATGCAGGACACTCAGTTGCGCGTGCGTCTCCATGCTCCATCCCTTCAAACTCCTGCCTGCATTCATCATACTCTGACATAGGTCTGCTGCCGCACGCTCCCTCTGTTCTTCCTCTTGCACTCACATCCCCTGTCCCAGCAGTGGTTTCATGATCTCTTCATGGACGCATGGCAGCAATGTGCCCTCCGCTCCCCTCCCACTTAGCCCCATGCCCAAGCAATGAGTAAAGCAACCTCCTGCCTCGTGTGCTCTGACCTGCATATGGTTCAGGAGGCAATGCAAGTCCTGCTTCAAAGAAGCAAGAGGACTTCAGGGCCAGAGATGGAAAAACAGAGTTGGTGGATCCAGCACAGGAGGCTGACAGGAGATTAGATCTTGGCTTAGTGAGGACCTGTGATGTCCTTTGTTTTCATCATGAGATGAAGCTGCCAAGTGCCTCTTGGCCCGGAGCCCTAATCAGATTATGGGAGATAAACCACCTTCAAGGGTCTGACTGCTGTGATTTTGCACAGGTCTGTCTTTCCATTCAGTGACTTGTTGGCACCACAGGGCTGCACATGTGCACAGAGCAGGGTCAGACACTGTTAAAAGCTGCTCTTCTGCCCCATGGTCTGTGCCCACCCTGGGCTTGTTTCACCTCCAGGCTGGGAAAGACCAATGCATTCCTGCTGAGCAATGCGCAATGGGCCATATTACTTGCCAAGAGATGTTTCTTCACCATAACCTGTGTGGGTCAAAAGTTTTTAATTAATCCGCCTTGCATTAAGTTGTCCGTCTGGGAAAGAAAAATGGGAATCTAAGGAAAAAAATACTTAAAAACAATTTGTCATTGAGGATAGCTCTTAAAATTCATAATGCAATCATAAATGCAAATCAACTTTAAGTTACTTAAGTTTAAGTGAAAATATAAACCTAATCAAATTTGAGAGAATTCAGTATTTTTTTTTCCCCAACCCTAAGAAAAATGTGTTTGCATTGATGGAGACTTTTGGAAAAAAAAAATCTGATTAACCTGCAATAAGATTGTTTTTCCCAACTGTACAGAACTGTCAGTGAAAAATAATGGTTTTCTGCTGTCTATAATAGCCACATAAGTATGCAAATACCAGATGTGTCTGCCTATGCACTTTGATGTCATTTCTCTCTGTCTTTTGCAGAGCAGTGTAAAGGACAGCTCCATTCACTCTCCTAAAAGCCAAAAACCAGGCAAGGTAAGAAATGTTAAAGATATGCACTGTAATCTAACCAAATATTTGTGGACTGTAGTGGAGTGTGATTTAAATACCCACACAAGATAGCAACTAATGCTTTCATTTGAATTTAGCTATCAGCTGCTCAGTTGCCCTGCCCTGTATTTAGATGTTCTTCACAGACTCAGAATAAGCTTGTTCTTAAAAAATAAAAATGCATTCAAAGTATTTTGGCTCAAATGAAAGCTTTGCATTTTACATTTGCCGCAAAATATGCTGATCTTGGTATTCTGAAGTTTTTTTTTTTTTTTCTTTTACTAATGTTCAGTACTTATTTTTAGATGGAACGATCTGTATGTAACAGAGTGAAATAACATTGTGCACCATTGCTTTGAGCAACAACTAATAATATTCTGGGCGTAACTCTACAGGCATGACTCTGAAGGCACGCAAAGGGTCAGCAGGTCTTTTGCTGAAAGAAATGTTACCAGGATTATAGTCTGTCTTAGATAATGATTATAGGCCTTAATTACCTTCCCTTTGGGAAAATGCCATTTCAGCAGAGCTCATAGGTATTCAGCTCAGCTATTCAGTGCTCCAACTTCCCAAAGTAAGGAGAAAAAAATCAGAAAGTGAGCCACAAAAGTAGGTTAAACAGCTACAGTCCATCCCTTTTCACTTCGTTATCAACACTACTGAGAAACTGAAGGCTGAATTCAGTCTGAGTGAGCCTGAGCAGGTCGCACTTCTGCTGACCCTCTGGGCTTGTTTTCTTCTCCTAATAGAGCACGTCAGAATCTGGCCTGCTAATCCAGCATCTTATAAACTGAGCTATTTCACAGGCCAGGCAGCCAAAAGGAGAGAATTTACAGAGAAAATCACCTAAAAGGAAGGCTTAAAAGAACGTGAGTTAGGGCAAACGCACTCTGCTGTGACGTAACCACGATATACTGGATTCCAGGTCTGCAGGGAGTTACTCATTCTTACTCAAATGCTAAATGGCATAGGTCTAAGTAGATCATAAGTAGGTATCTCTCATTTTATCCTTTTTCACTTGATATGTGTTTCAGTCTTCAATTCTATAACTGTGCATCTATTCTCATACAAAATAATGATATACAGTTGTGCACTTGAAGATTGTCCTTATCAGCTCAGTTTCATGTGTTTATTTGGTTCCCTCTCCCCATTTTATTTTTGGGACCTCTTTGTGAATAGCTCTTTAGCCTTCTCCTCAATCCATAGTCATGTTTTCTGACTCCTTCATGACACCATGCTGCCCTGGACACATGGGAGCAGGAGGGAGAAGTTAAGTCTTAGGTTACTATTCAAAAATATCCTTCCTTTATGCCATTCTTGTGGTCCATTTCTCTTGCTGACACAGTCCAATTTGGGCACTGCTGTTGTGCTGTAGCTGGATCGAAGACCAGGAACCCCAAGGCAGCCACCTGGAGTATATGCCTGGATTAGAGACCTTGCTTTAGAGTGCATTGCTGTGGATTCAGAGCTAACACCAAGCCTGGAGCGTGTGCAGTGGTGTGCTGATTTGGAGTGCTGTGTGCTACTGAACCAAAGGTATGGAGCTCAGTAGGTGCATGGTTTTCCTTTCTTTGGATGGCTTTTTCTTTTGCCATTTGCACTACTAATAGCCACTGGGCTTGGTGGGAAGAGACAATGCTGACATGTAAAACTGTTTCCCTAAAGATGGCAGAGGTTCAGAAATCATCTACAGCTGCCATCAAGAAAATGGAAGAGGACTTACCTCCTGCTCCTACCCTTAGTTTGGTCCAAGGCAGCGGTCCTGCTGCAGGGAGCCAGGATCCCAGCCTGCTCCCCACGCCTCCTCCAAAGCAATCCTTCTCCAAGTTCTACCAGCAGCGCCAAGTGAATGAGCTAAGGCGGCTATACAGACACATGCATCCTGAGCTCAGGAAGAACTTAGAAGAAGCAGTGACTGAGGACCTTGCAGAAATGCTTAATGCTGAAGATCCCAATGCACAGGCCTCTGTGAACCTGGACAAAGTCCTTCCAGGGGAGGTTCAGTCCATGCGCTGGATCTTTGAGAACTGGGCACTTGACTCTATTGGGGACCATCAGGCCACAAAGAAGCTGGCAGAAGAAGAAGTCATTCCTGGTGGGGATGTGAAAAGTACTTCCCTGAGATTTGAAAGTCAGTCAGTCAATGGGGACAGGCTGTCAACACTAGCCAAGGTATCAGAAACAGACCATGCCAAAGGGGATGTGCACACTGCCAGGTGGCTGTTTGAAACCCAGCCACTAGACTCCTTAAATAAACTGTACTCAGATGAAACAGAAGTGCAGGAAGCTGTTCTCAAGGAGCCTGTCCAGGGAGGTGATGTGAAAGGTGCCAGACAACTCTTTGAAGCTCAGTCCTTGGATGCTATAGGGCGCTGTTGTTCAGTGGAGGAGAAGAGCATCTTGCAACTCAAGTCAGAAATCCAGGAGTTAAAAGGTGATGTCAAGAAGACTATCAAGCTTTTCCAGACAGAGCCACTCTGTGCCATCAGAGACAAAACCGGGAATATCCATGAGATCAAATCTGTTTGCCGAGAAGAAATACAGAGCAATGCAGTCAGGACCGCTCGCTGGTTGTTTGAGACTCAGCCACTGGATACCATCAACAAAGACACTTCCAAAGTGCAAATAATCCGTGGGATTTCGTTGGAAGAAGTAGGAAGGCCAGATGTCAGTGGAGCAAGGTGGATATTTGAAACTCAGCCTCTGGATGCCATCAGAGAAATTACAGTGGAAGAGCAGGATTTCAAGGCTTCGATGGATTTTACCACAGGGGCAGATGTCAGTAAGCAGCGAATGCTGTTTGAGACCCAGGCTCTTGATTCTCTGAAAGGAGAAGTTTCAGAGAGTGTCAAAGCCAAAGAGCAAGTCATTGGAGGTGATGTGAAATCTACGCTCTGGCTATTTGAGACTCAGCCAATGGAAACCCTGAAAGATAATTTTGAGGTGGGACATTTAAAGAAAGTAGAGCTTTCAGCAGAAGAGAAGGGAGATGTGAAGCAAAGAAAACATGTCTTTGAGAGTCGTCCACTCAGCAGCATCTCTGTGGTATCTGAAAAAGACATCTCAGCCACCAGTGCAGAAGAGGTGGTGAAAGGGGATGTGAAATCTTTCAAGACCCTGTTTGAAACTCTTCCATTAGACAGCATTAAGCAGGCTGATGCTGAGACCATCACCAAAGAACAGGAACACATTCCTGCTGGGAATGTCAAAGCCAACCAAATCCTGTTTGAGACGACGCCTCTGTATGCCATCAAAGACAGCCTTGGTAACTTCCACGAAGTCACCTCTGTAAGCAGAGAGCAAGTCATCAGTGGTGATGTCAAGAACTATAAGTGGATGTTTGAAACCAGACCGCTGGACCAGTTTGATGAAAGCACCAAGAAAGTGGACGTAATACGCGGGATCACAAAAGAGGAGGTGGTAGCTGGTGATGTCAGAACAGCCAAATGGCTCTTTGAAACTCAACCCATGGATGTAATTCACCACCAAGCCATGCAAGGTGAGGAACCTGCCTTGGTGAAGCGGGAGATCTCCCAGCGGGGAGATGTGAAGACGTGCAGGTGGCTTTTTGAGACACAGCCCATCAACACTCTGTATGAGAAGGCTGAAAAGAAGCAGGAAGAAGATGGGTATATACCCCAAGCTGATGTGAAGTCATACACATGGATGTTTGAGACCCAGCCGCTGGACTCACTGAAGGGCCAGGAGGAGCAGCATTTGCAAGTCAGCAAAGCATACAGTCAGGATGACTTAGAGGGAGTTGATGTCAAAACTGTCCGGCACCTGTTTGAAACTGAACCATTAGGCAGCGCCATGGCCAGTAAAGCTGACCTCAAGGAAACTGTGAGATACTGCAGCCGTGTGGAGATACAGTCTGGGGAAGTGTCCAGAGTGAAGGAGTTCTTTGAAGCTAAGCCCTTGGATAGAGCGACTAAACCAACAGTGGTGGTGAAGGATGATGGGAATATTGAAGCTGGAGCTGTGCACAAGTTCACTTGGCTTTTTGAGAACTGCCCCATGGACTCCCTGAAGGACGGTTCCGAGGGCATCCAGGAAATCCCTCCAGAGAAGGATATCAAGGGAGGAGATGTTGGTGGCAAAAGGTTCATATTTGAGACTTACTCCCTTGACCAAATCCATGATAAGGTGGATGAGACAGAAATTCAAAAGATCCAGAAAGACACCATGAGCAAGGCCAATGTCAAGTCCTGCACAATGCTCTTTGAAAGCCAGCCATTATATGCTATCCAGGACAAAGAGGGGGGATACCATGAGGTCACCTCAGTGCAGAAAGAAGAAATCATGAAAGGTGATGTGAAAGGTGCCCGATGGTTGTTCGAAACTAAACCCCTGGACCAGATCAAGAAGGAAGAAGAGGTGTTTGTGATTAGGGCTGTCACTCAAGAGGACATCAAGAAAGGGGATGTCCAGGCTGCCCGTTGGAGGTTTGAGACAGAGCCTCTGGACTCCTTTTCCAGGGGAGAGAAGTCTGTGCCCAGAACCGTAGATGATGTGCTGAAGGGAGATGTTCAGTCCAATAAGGAACTCTTTGAGTCCCAAAAGGTGGGCCAAAAGAAATATGTGAGGATGGTCAGTGTCAGTGATGTCCAGCGGGGTGATGTGAGGACATCCACCTGGCTTTTTGAAAACCAGCCTGTGGACTCCCTTCATGGGGATGCAGACAGAAGCACTTCTATCAGCACAGTGCAGAGAGAGGACAGCCAGAAAGGGGATGTGAAACGCTGCACCTGGTTATTTGAAACCCAGCCTATGGACACCCTCAAGGACACAGAGGTGACAGCCAGTGCTGAGGCTCAAGAAGCTATCCCTCATGCAGACGTAAAAAGCACAACATGGCTCTTTGAGAGTACACCTTTGGACAAGCTGAGTGCTTCTGGAGGCCATGTGGAAACAGAAGTGAAAGAAAGGACCATGAAGGAGACTTTGGAGATGCTCTGCACTTGCCAGGCTATTCAACACAGCGGGATCCTCATTGAAGCCAATGATATGGAGAATGTGAAGATGGTGAAGTATCAGCTCAGCAGCCCAGGTGCTCCAGAAGTACTGAAAGAAGAGATTGTGGGTGGTCATTTGCAAAGGATCATGCTACAGCTTCTGCACAGAACCAATGTGGAAGCACAGGGAATATTGGTGGAGGAGGACAGAGAGGGCAAGATCAAAGTGAGCCCATTGCAGCTACTGGACCCAAGTGAAGCAGTTAAAAGCAAAGAGGACTTAAGTGGAAATGTGGCTAAGGCTCTGCAGGGCCTACTCAGTCAAGAGGCCTCCATCAAAAAGGGGATGGTATTACAAGAGACAAAGACGGGATCAGTGAAGATGACTCTCTACTCCCTCCTTTTCCACTCTGTGCAACAAAAAGTTGTCAAGGGGGATGTGAAGACCACAATAGGCAATCTGCTGGCTTCTTCTCAAGAACAGAGAGCAACAGCAACAGTCAAGCGAGAGGACAATGAGAAAGGGAATGTCCAGCTTTTCACCAGCTGCATTGAGAAGGGAGATCTGGAGTATCTGAAGAACCTTCAGCAGGAATCAGAGATACAGTCCCTCATCTCCTCTCAAGCACAGCAGAGGGCAGCTGAGAGTGCCCCATGGGATGCACAGAGGTCCACAATATATATCTCACAAGGGGATGAACAGACAGAGAAAGTGATTGCACAGGGTGAACCAGGGGCCATGGAGGGAGCAAAAAAAGTGTTTGCATGTGAAAGCATGGGCAAAGAGGGAGCATTAGACAGAGAGGCTGTGCATGCAGAGGGTTTGAGGGGCACCACTGTACAGTATCTTGGGAAGCCCCTGAGCGTGCCCACAGTTATGGGAAAGGAAGAAATTATGTCAGGAGGGCTTAAAGTAACTACAAAATCAATTCAAAGGGTTGCAAATGGTAGCAAGAAGCAACAGATGGCAGAGAAAGAAGAGACTGTCTCTGCCAGGATGACAGAACCCAAAACTGTGACTCAAAGCACAGCCCAGGCCAAAGTGACAGTTCAGATGGACAAAGCAGCTGAGAAAGATCAGAGCTTGGTGGCTGGAGAAGCCAGACAGATGTCAGCACAGCCAGAAGAAAAGGCACTTGGTAGTGATCTCCAGGCTGCAATGCAAAGCCTGAGGTTAGCAACAGCAGAGGCAAAAAGCATTCAGCACCATGTCCAGACCAAGCTACATAGGAGCAGGGAGGAAGTCCATGTGGCCTGTAGGCATCAGGCAGCCAGCACACAGGAGACAATGACCCTTCAATCAAAAACACACCAACAAGACTCTACAACCAAGCAGGAGAGCACCAGCACTGCCACCAGGACCACCACCACTAAAATGCAGGAGGCATCCAAGATGCACACAGGCGTGTCTCTGAAGACCATAGCATCACACAAAAAGGTCAGTGCTTCTGAGGAAGTACAGGGAGAACAGCAGTTGAGCCAGGAAAATCAAGTTGTGCCTAGTGCAGATGTTAGAATTAAGGATGGCCTTTATACTGCCAAGCCTGTGAAAACCTATGTAAACCCTTTTCTTGAGTCTGATTACAAAGAGCAATCAGTGCAAGAAGAAAGAGAGCGAGATGTTGTTATCAGAGGGGATGTGCAGACAGCTATCAGAGCACTGCAAAGTGCCGCCACAGAACAGCGCCTGGTAGAAAAGGAGGATATTGTTCGAGGTAATTTAAAGGCTACGCTCCAGTCACTGGAAAAGTCTAACGTTAATGTCTCCAGAGGGGATTTTAAAGCCGCTATGATATACAGAAATGCAGGGCAGTCCTATTCTGTGTGTAAAAAGAAAAATGAGACTCAAGCCATTAGTAATCAGACAGCTGTAGTGGCTTCAGGGTCGCAGGCTGATAATGACTTTCCTCCTCCTCCCTCAGTTGCTGTGATGAAAGCAGAACATTACCCACCCTCAACTAAAGCAACAACAGAAGGTGCCCTTCTACAACCAATCAGCCAAGATGAAGCCCCAGGATGTTCTGCAACACTACAGACTCCTCTTCCTGCCCTCCCTCCTCTGTCCTCCAAACCCAGTGATCAGAGTTCTGCAGAGAAGCCCAAAATTCCTCCAAAACCAGAAATTACTGCCCCACCAAGGAAAAAGCCTCTTCCCCCTCCAAAACCTGAACATCTCTCATATGAGGCCCATTCTGCCCCTCTAAACAATAGCAAAGACAAATCAACCAAACCCATGCCTCCACCCTTGCCTCCAAAGCCTCCATGCCTGAGAGAGGCCAGCAAGGCAAAGTCTTCACAATCAGAGTTGGGATTGTCCTGCATAGAAGTACAAGAACAATCAGGTCACAGGGAATTTCAGGCACAGTGTTGCACTTCAGAGTCATCAGTGCACAAAGATATTGCTGTTCGGGATGTGAGCCCTGAGAGACAGCCGTCAAAAGACATTGCCAAAGGCCCTCTTCAAAATGCAGAGGAAAGGTATGAGACAAGCAAAGGAGGACAAAGTAAGGCAGAATCAGAAATTGCAAAGACTTCAAGGTCATTTAAAAACGGAGTGGTTGGTTTTGAAGCTGAGCATGGAATGAAGGGAGAGAAAGCAGCAGCTCCAAGGAGCTGCCCAGATAAGATAGATCAGAGGGATATGCAGCTATGTAACCAAGAGGACGGATGCACTTCAGCATCACAGTTAGCCTGCCCCAGTGGAGAAAGGACACTAGGGCAGACTGAACTAAGCACCTCCTCTGTGGGCCACACTACTCCTTCCAAAAGGAGAAATGACATCGTACAAAATGCTTCACCCAAGGCAGAAAGGGAAAGTTTGTCTAATGCCTATGGATCATGGGATGGTCAGAGAGTCACACAGCAGGTGAAAGAGAGGAGACAAGAGGATTGTCCAATGTCCTCCCATCAGCAGCCAAGGACCTCCTTCCAGGAGCAACAGCAGAATAGTGGGCAACTGACCTGCCCTAATGAGACAGAGATGCCTGCCCAAGAGAAGCCACCAGTGATCATGAGAGAAAAACACAAGAGAGAAACAGAAGATGAACGTAGAAAGAGGCTGTCTGTGCATAAAGAGGAGATCATGAAAGGCAATGTCAAGGAGGCTATGGAGATCTTTGAGAATCTGAGAAGGCAGGAGGAGCTGCAAGAGATCTTGACTCGGGTAAAGGAGTTTGAGGAAGAGACAAGCAAAGTGGATGTGAAAGCTCTGAGGAGTTTCTTCGAAAAGGTCCCTGACTGGATGGTTCTCCAGAAGGCCCATCAGGCCAAACAACAGGCCAGGGCTGAGACACCAGCAAAGGAAGACACTGACAGCATCTCTTCAGTGGAGCTGGTTTTTGGGGACCTGGAGCGAGCGAGTGCTGAGATTGTCTACTTGAAGGAACAGACACTCTCCCGGCTCCTGGACATTGAGGAGGCCATCAGGAAAGCTCTTTATTCTGTTTCTAGCCTCAAGTCTGAGTCAGACATAGCTGGGCTCTCTGGGCTGTTCAAGGAATCTCTAGGGAACACCCAGAGCCCTGTGAGCAGCAGCAATATCCGCAAAATCAGCATTGTCTCAAGCAAAGCCAAGCAGGAGGGCACAATGCTGGAGACAGGGGACACAGTGCCCATGGGCTGTGCAAAGGTGGCAGAAAAGACTGAAGTACCCAAAGCAGAGCTTGAGGTTCCCCGCCTCATTCATTCTCGTGTTGGTTCTCCCTCCTCACCTTCCTACATCTCCATTGAATCTGCTGCCAGGAAACCTGCAGAATCACCCCGGACTACTCATTGCCCATGGGAAATCCATTCACCAGATTGTGTCATTGCTACAGGAAAGGGAGATGTCTTTGGTCAGAACAACTTTAGCTCCTTTAGCCATCCACCAGCAGGGTCTGCTGGGCATGACCTGGCTTCCTTTGAGAACAGACCAGAGCCCAACCCAAAGCTCAATGGGAAAGCTGGGCTGAGCTCAATGAAACAGCCTCCTCTTGGCGATGCCAATCATCAGATCAATGAGAAGGACAGGAGCCCTCTGGACACATCCAAAGGCAGCTGCCACTGTGGGATCAAAGGAAGCTTTTCAGACTATTGCTCTCTGAATGTCCCCAGCCCGCAGAACACACGAAGGCAAAAAAGCATTTTGGAGCTGCAGACAGGGCCTGATGGGTCCAAGCTCTACGGAGCCACTCGGACAGTCACAGAGCAGTATGAGGAAATGGATCAGTTTGGAAATAAAATCATCACCTCATCCACTACAGTTACGAAGCAGTCTGAGACCCAAACATCCTCTGTGTGCGATGTGGCATCTCACCCCAGATATGAGGTATCTACATCACCCCTATTTCAGAGGTACTTGAAAAGCCCAAATGAAGACTTCCACACCAATGGCAGTTTTCAGGAGCCCGGTGTAGTTTTTGTCACCTTTGGCAACTCCAAGCCAAAGAAATAGGAGATCCTGAAGAGCAAGAATCAATGCTATAAAGCAAAAAACGAAGTCCACAACAGTAAATCTCCTGGTTTACCCAAATTGCACAAGGAGACTTGTTTACACACTAAGGAGTTCTCAAAGTCATCATCTCAGTGTTTTCATACAGGCACAATAGATGCAGTCTGCCTTGACACTGGAGGTGAACAGCAACCCTCACCTAGCCAACCCTACAGACTTGGTGCTGCACCACAACCCAGAGCCCTGACACTGTCAGAAGCACAAGGAAAAATCCATCCATGGGCATCTTAGGGCAGCTTCTTCCCCCTAAAGGGGGCGGGGGGAGGGTGGGGTTTGTACCAAGCTTCTCTGAATCAGAGGAGAAGAAAGGATAGATAGATAAAACCAAGTGAAGAAAGAGACAACCTGGTCACTGGGAATTAAGCATCCTTACGCTGTCTTCTTTTTCTGACTTTAGTACAAACTTTCCAAGAAGGGCATCCTAAACACTCATATATGTATATAGACATATTCACATTGACTGGTGGGTTAGAGAGGTTTTCTCTTAGCCATTAACAACAACAAACAATAAACAAAAAAAAAGTAATGATCTCAGATTGCTACCATGATGGGCAGGGGAGGTATTTAGTGGAGTTTGGTTCTGAGCAAGCAGCTACTGAAAATTGTTTGAATCAAGATTTACAGCTATTATCACTGCCATTCCCCGAAGAGGGATGAAATGGAAAATGCTATAGGGGAAACAGAATGGTTATTGCTTTCCTTTCTTTACTTCAGAATTGTAATTTATTATTCAGTATATGCAAAACCTTATTTTAGAGTTTCCATGCTTTCATATGTTTACTGTTTAAAACAATTTTGAAACTTTGTAAAGCAATTTTCTTTTTATTATGACTTTGTTTTGTACATTCTCAACTGAAGTTTTTAGATACATTGTGGCTTTTTTTTTTTAACTTTTATTGCTGTTTTCTGAAGGTAAACATTACCTCTAATAATATTTTGGTCTGGCTAACTTTCTTTTGTTGAGTGCTTTTTTCGTCTCTCAATGAACTAGTTGAATCACACACTGAGGATTCTCTAAATCACTTGAGTGATTTAATCTGCACCTTCTTTACAAAGTGGGTGGATTTTCAGCACTGCAGCAAGCAGTATTCAGTCACCAGTCAAAAAACAGAACTGAGTCCAGGGTAATACACCACCCTATTCAGGAGTCTGTGCCGGTGAATGGAGACTGGATCGTTTCTGGGCAGCAGTGAGACATATCAAGGAGTTTGCTCCAGATATGCAAGAAAAAGCTTACAGAGCAACTGGGAGGTCTCTTGGGGAGCTGTCTCCTACCACCTGGCTTGGACTTTGGTTACCAGCCTATGTCTGTCCTGTGGCCCTCCATCTCATCTCCCTGTGCATCAATTTATCCTTCCTCAAAGGGGCACATGGACCTAATTCAAAAAAAGAAAATCATGTTTCAGTGAGATGCTATGGTGAATATTTACTTTTTCCCCCTGATGGAGAAAAAACTTATATTGATGATTAAAGAACAAACACTGGGAAGGAAGGAAACATTTCATAGACTAATGCTTCATATCCCTGAGTCCAGTTAGCTATCATATCTACCATTCAACACCTTCTACTCAAGGTATAGGAAGGTAGATTCAAGGATCAGGCAGACAGAGTAAGTCTAAAGTATTACTAATTCCTGGTAGAAATGCAAGTTCATAATGTGGATGTCTCCAATCTCCACATAGCTTTTCACTGAGATTGAAACTGATGAAAAATGTGTTAAGAGCAAACACAACCTCTCTGTTGATGCCATGACAGTGGTGACTAGAAGGGATTTCTTCTTAGAGGATTCTTTAGAATCCTCAATGGAGGTGTCTGATGATACATTCTACCCTAACACACTCCTGCAGAGTTTTGGCTAAGCCTTCTTGGCCTATAGAAGTATTCCTGAGAAGGATATACAAAAAAGTATGAGCTGTAAAAGTTCTGCTTCCCCCCAGAAAAGCTTGCTAATACACAGGGTTGTTGGGTTTCCCTCTAAGTTCCCATAAGCTCGAGGCATTCTGAAAGAAAAGTAGCACAGTTTTCAGTCCTGCCAGAGAATGTAGCAAAGATTTAGGTAAAACCAGGCATACTTGGTTTCAGGGAATCAGAACAAGTGAGTGCTTATACCTTTCCAAATGTTTCAGTACGATAGGTTGTAGAAATAGGGGAGAATTATTAATTCTGCATCAGTCTTGAAGTTTTCTTATCCTTGCCTGCTTCTAGGCTTACCTTGTTTCAGGATGCCCCAATATATGTTTGTTTCAACTATTTTTAAGAATAGCTACAGAGCAGTTTTAGTAAGCTGGGCAATGTAAAATGATTCCACGGGAACTCAAATAAATCCTAATATCCTGCAATGCCAGTGCTTAAAAAAAGTGATCTTACTGTTTGTGTTTCTGGATTTAGAGGCTTTCTATATGTTTCAATGAGCCATTTATGAGACTAATTTGAGATGTATTTCTTTCATGGCATTTCCATCAACCAGGAACTGAAATACCATTAGGGAACAGACACTACATTATTTCAGGACCATACATGGATCCTTGAAGCATTGAAAGAGCTGGAAAGAAAACAAATACAAAGATTTGAAACTCAAATGCAAGCTGAAGGATCAGTTCACAGTATCCCAGCTTCAGACTTTGCAATAATAAACCAGCAGAGAAGATAGAAACTTTCAAATCTGAAATAAGTTATCATAGGTTTCTGGGCTGTTGGATACAAGGCATGTCTCAACCCAGTAGGTCACTCCATTCTTACACATTGCTAGGAGAAATTGTCATACTTTATTTCCTTCATTATCTCTTCACAAGAACAAACTAGCTGGGAGAATTACTGGGACCAGTGGAGGGAAGACAGATAGTCATGTCTTGTCTGTACTTCCTTGAATGGTAAAGGAGAAATTTAGCTAGGGAACCAGTTCTCTTGCAGCAGTACAGTAGGAATGGATCATGCCACATTTCAAGAGCCAGCATAGAGAACAGCCCTTTCCAGCTTCATTTCAGACGCAGGTCTCGCTGAGGATGCTCAGTATTGGGCCAGACAGTTTTGCACTCACTTTCTTCCTCATCCACTGATAACACAGGCATTTTCAAGCTGATCCTTCCTACCACAAAGATTTCAACACCCCTAGAAAAAAAAAAAATACTGATAAGCAGTAAGCCAGCCTTAACCTGCAGCGTGGCAGTAATCAGCAGTGTACTTAAAGAGGCTTCCAGGAACAATCTGTACCTTTTTTCAAATAAGTCTTAAAATACTTTCCTTGCCCTCAGTGTCATTTGATGGCTGCTAATCATCTCTCTGTTTTCCAAGCCATTAGGAAGTCTTATTCCTGAGGCTTAGAATACTTTCACAAAACAAGAATATTTGCAAAGTATCAGGCAGCGAGCACTTAAAATAAATCCCCTGGTGAAAGAGTCCTACACCCTTCTAAAAGATTACTCCATTTGGAGAACAGTCCAGTAATAAATACATTCCTTCCCACCTAAGAGCAAAGTGATCTTGTTTGTTTACTAAATGGTTCTTCTTTGGTCATGGTTAAGGGAAAGCATTTTTTGCTTACATAAGAGAAACACACCCAATAGTTATTCTCTTCTCTGCAAGGACACATACCTGTCATTGGAAATGCTTGCAAAAGAATCTGGATGTAACTGTGATCTGTACTGCAAAATGCATCAAATCAGATGGATTCAAAGTCAGTCCAGTGGCTGACATTTACTATTGTCGGGGTTGGTACTTTCTTCCATCACCACTGATGATGACAGGTTCCTGCAGGTTCCTGTCACCTCTTACCAAACAGCCTGTTCATCTCTCCAGTGAAATGACATCCATGACAATGTGCAGAGCGTCAGTTTCTCTTTGAGGGATTCAGGAAAACACTGTTGCTCCTCACTAGTATCTGCTACCATTTTCCAATTGGAGCATCTATCTTTTCTCTGTCTACAAAATTACAATTTCCGCTTCTCTTTCACTAGCACTACCTCCACAATCCTCTAACAGATTTTATTCCATCGCTTCCCGCCCACTTGGAGGCATCCCAAGAGAGTATGCTGGCACTGTGCTGTTCACAGCTCTCACCTGAGCAGTGCAGAAAAGGAAAATCTCCAGGTCTGTGGTGCTTGTTTATAGCTTAAGGGAGAATGGCACATTGGTGAAATTCATCTTGCCTAACTGACTAATTTTGTCCAACTAAATGTGCTTGTTTTAGGGTAGATGTTTCATTTTCTAGATCCCTTTAGCTGAACTTCTACCTATTATGCCAGGGGTTTAGACACCCGTTATGTATATAGACATTTATAGGTCCATGGTCTGCTCTCTGCCCTGGACTGGAAAACATTAGAAGTGTGTTGAGATTACTGAGCAATGAAGAAAATGAGGCTTTTTTTTTTTTTTTTTTGGATATACCATAATATTTTTGTCTATCATCAATTAAAAAAAAAATTCTTCAGAGGAACAATCCACATTTGCAAGTGAGAGCTTCCCTCTGGAGACAGAGGGGAGAAAACAAAAGAGCTTAAAAATCTTCTTCTGGAAAGTGCCATCATAGGACCACAGGCATGATGTGACCTTGCTGGCATGTTCAGCCAAAAAAAAAAAAAGAAAATAACTAAAACAAATATATGCCCTTAGTGACATATTGCAAGTAAAAAACAGTGTTTTGGTTCCCTTAACTCATCTCTTGAGATACAGGATCTTGAGATCCTGTATATCTGTTGCAGAAATATCTTTGATATTTCCTCTGGTCAAGGCTAAAATGTGACCGTCAGTTCCTTTTTGGGGTTTGGACAGACTTGACTGCAGATGGACTCACTAGGTAAGCTGAGCTCTGCATCACACTGAAACGGACTCACTGAGATATTCATATCGCCATGTGCTTCAGCAGCCTCTGAGTTCTTGAAGACCTTGCAGACCACCTGGAGCTATTTCTGTCACTGGTCTAATGCTCATGCTCCTTTATCCCCTCCTCTCTCTACTAAAAAAATGGCTGGTGCTGGTAATAATTCCCAGAGCAATTCCCTGGGCTCCTCACATAAAGTGGTGTTGAGGAATCAGGTCATGGTGTAAAATATAGCACACAGGCTAAACGTACTGGAATGAACCACCAGGTTCCTGGAACTGTTGGAGCTTTATCACTGAGATGTGCTGCCTTTTTAGGGCTCGGACTACATGGTCTGTGAGAGCAGTTGCACGACGTCATTGATTTCAAGAGTTGCCCACTTAGAGTTCCTGAGTCAGAACCCCTTAAAAATGTAGCTCTTGTAGTGCTTTTAAACAATTCAGTCACTTATTTGGAGAGATATAAGGATGTCTTATTTTTTCTAAATCTATTCAACCCTGTCCTGACCGAAAATTTAATATTAACTTATCCAAGATGAAAAGTAGTTTGAGTCCTCCAGGAACCTGAACTCCACAAAAAGTCTGCAAAATGACATCAACAAGAAATTCAACCATAAGTATCACATTCAGCAAATGAGCTCACAAGGCTTTGCCAATCATCATAATTCAGAGTTATTTAACTTCATTTTCTCCTTTTTCTTCAGCATATGTTGAAAGAGGTGTGCACCTCATGCCTCCAGCCTGTCTACTTTATGGAGCGTGTGGGCAATGACAAAGTCTGCTTGCACCACTCATGTTTCTGCTGCCAGGTGTGCAGGAAGAAGCTGAGGTGAGTGGTAGAACCTTCTTCCATTTATTTTTAAAGATAGACCAAGCATTTTCCATCACAAGTGCCCAATGCTAATCGCTACAGGGCAGGCCACAGGTAATGGGAAAGAGCAGACTGTCTCCCTTAGAAATCTGCCTCTCCATCACTAGAGACTGCTCACCTCAAGTTGTAGATACTTGTGGATCAGGCATCTGATGTGGTGCTGGAAATATGCTGGAAATAAATGATTCAAAGGGGATGCTGGTATGGAACTCATAGTTTGAGTACCTCACATGTAGGTTGGAAGGGACCTCTGGAAGTTCTCCATTCCACCTCTTGCAGGCCCAGCAATGGCCAGTTGCTCAAAGCCATGTCCAGGTGAGATGTAACTTGATCCAGAAATGGAGATTTCACAGGAAGTCCTCTTTCAAGTGGTGGGATTGGGGCCCCTCTTTCAAGATTTGATCACCTTACTAGTGATTTTTTTCTTACATCTCATCACATTTTCGTATATTGCAGCTTGTTCCCATCACCTCTCATCCTGCCACTGAACGTTCCAGGAGCAGTCTAGCTCTGTCTTCTCTATAATCACCAGCAAGATAGACAAGCACAGCAATAAGATCCCCTCCATGAACTCATCTCCACTTCTGTGAGGCTACTAGTCATCCTACTGACCCTAAGTTGTGCAGAAGTGTTCTCCCATCATGCAGTTTCATGAGGGGAAACTGCTCATGGGAGCCCTGCTATGTTTTACCCATGCGGTCAATGCTGTACATGCAGACCTAGTGTGAAGCCTGGCATGTAGAGGAGAATAGGATCACACATAACCAGGACTACCACTCCCGGAGGATTTGCCTGGAAATATTTAACTTTTCAGGCATCTGGGGTTTTGAAAGAAAAATCAAACATACCCTCAGAAAGCAGATGCTGCTTTTGAAAGGTTTCAGTCTTCAACTCCTTTCTCTCCACCCAAAACAATGTTTCCACTGGAAAACAATTTTGCTGCAAACCTATCCCTCAGGGCTCCTGTTAATCCTCCTCTCCCCAACAGCGTTTAACAGCTATGCCAATGTGTGTTTTCCAGCTTGCAAAACTATGCTACCCTCCATGGGGTGTTTTACTGCCAGCTCCACTACAAGCAGATGGTTAAAGCGCAAAGTGGAAGAGAGATGGGAAGAGAGGAGCACCAGCTGATAGACCATCAGGACCAAAGAGTGGCAGCAGCAGGTAGAGGAGCACAGACCCAATCCTGGCACAATGTGCTCAAAAAGAAAAGCGTAGCAAGGGAGAAACCCACATCCTTTGAAGGACAGCGCAGCTTGCAGTTGGCTGAGCAAAGACAAGAGCTGAGCAGCAGATCTGTCCTCTTAGGAAACCAGCTAAGAACCAGCTGGATGCCTTCAGAAAC
This sequence comes from Nothocercus julius, assembly GCA_013398735.1. Lineage (NCBI taxonomy): Eukaryota > Metazoa > Chordata > Aves > Tinamiformes > Tinamidae > Nothocercus > Nothocercus julius. The sequence continues at coordinate 15,347,560 of VZSV01000002.1, forward strand.
AGCTTGGTTGGCTATAGATGGAAAATCTGAGAAGGGAGAGTGTTCTTGGAAAAGGACTGCACTGAGCATGCAAACTCACCAGCTTACAGGCAGCAGACTGGACAGGATGATGCTGAGGGATCAGGAGGGAAAACCAACGGCAGAGACATCTGTGAAGAAGGGAAGCTTCTTACCTGGGGTTACCTGTCTGGAAAATAGAGAGCAAGCTTGCTCTTGGCCCAAGATAGGAGAACAGAGAGGTGGGAAAAATAAGCTAGTGATCATGGATGGGAACATACCCAGAGAGAAGCAGGGGGTCAAGGTCTCTGAACGAGTTGCTGCCTTCCAACACAGCAAGTCCCAGCTGAGGAGAGGGCCTGTCTCTGCCTCCTCATCTGCCGTCCTGAGACCTGTTAAACCCCTTACTCGCAGTTCATTCACTTCCCACCCTGCCACACTTCAGGACACCAAACCCACTAACTGGAGGTACCTGGCTTCCCCTGTGGGCTGTGGAACTGCTGTTCTCTCCACAGCAGAGCTCTCAGAAAAGGAAAATGAGATCTGTGGGGCTGTGACCCCTCTGAGCGTGTCTAGTGAAGCAGGCACAGTGCCTGCAGTGACAGCCGACAAGCCTGAACTGCCCATAGGCACTCCAGCTGCTGCAAAGGACAAGCAGTATCTCAAAGAGAGAAGGAACAATCCACGGTCCAGCTGTGCGCCAGGAGAGCCTGAAACCCAAAACACCACAAATACGGTGCCAAAACACGGAGCTGAGGGTGCTGTTCCCCCTGATTGTGAAGCTGAAGATAAAGCTGTCTGCCTCTCTGGTGTGTCATTGACCCCTAATGTAGCATGTGGTTCCCCAGAGCCTGGAGAGCCGAGCGCATCAGCCAAGGAAATCGAGCTGGTGAATGAGAAATCAAAGGCAAACACAAATGAATTCTCTGGAAAACTGATATCAGAAGCTTTGGAGGAGAATACACAGCCAGCCAGTGGAAGTAATTCGCCTGAGGTCGAGAGCAAAGGGGCAGAATTTGGGAAGACAATAGAAATGACGCCAATAAGTGTATCAGGGTTTGTGGAAGTAGCCAGTCCTGAGCATACATCTCAGGAAAACAAACCAGAAAATATTTCACTAGTCTCTTCATCTGGCTTGCCAGAGTTGACAGATGACAACAATATGTCATGTGCACAAGAAGCAGGACATCAGGACATGTACAACCCAGTGATAAACAGCACTTATGGAGATATTTTAAAATATGATGGAAAATTATCTGCCAAGGATTTTCCAGCATCAGCAGAAATACCTCTGAATGCAAACAGTGCCCTTTGGTCCCCACATGATGAAGCCAGTAAATTAAAGGATACAAAGTTAAAGTCAAAGGATCCCAGTAATGATTTTAGCAGAAACACTGCTCACTTTTCAGAGCAATCATCCAATAAATTAGACACTTCCAAACTGAATGTATCATCAGAGAAATTCGGAGGTCATCCAGTTGACAAAGGAAAAGCAGATCTGAAACTAGCAGAGGAAAGTGCTGTGCGCACATCAAGGCCTGGGGCTCTAAGCAAAGAGACCAGAAAGAGTCAAGCCAGGAAAGAGGTGCTCAGTAAAGGTTTCAGGCTTGGGAAAAACCCCTTCACTACACTTTTTGGTTCTGAAGACAAAAGCAACACTCCCAAGAAGGAAACAACTGAAAAGAAACCCACTAAATCCCAGTCAGCTTTTGTCACTTTGTTTGGTCACTCCTCAGAGAAGAAGCAGAATCAACAAGAAAATCCTGAAAGATCTACAGGACAAGTGAATATTGAAGACAAGCAGGAAGATCCTCAGGGTTCCCTGAGCTCCTCCAGCCAAACCAAGCAAAAGATCTCCAAGAATGAACAGCTATCACAGCCAGGGAAGATGGAGATCATGCCTAAGGAAACACAGGAGAGCTCAGGAGGCTGCTCAGCCAGCAATGATGACAAAAAGGCCAATGACCTGTTGTTAGCTCCTGGTGCAAGCACTTCATGCACTGACAAACATGGGATAACCAAACTTGACATTCAAGACCAACCATCTTTAAACTGGCAGGTTCAGCAGCAACAGCAGGAAAATTGGTCCCCTCTACTTCCAGCAAAGGAAAATCAGAAAGAATCTACAGTAACCTTAGAAGGTTGGATGAACCCTCTACTTCTTCCTCCAGAGCTTATGTCAACTGCTGATACCAACAAGGACCTCATCAGGGAAAGGAATCATCATGGTGCTCATCTACTGGAAATTCAAAGCTTGATGAGTTTCGATATCCAGGACACAAGCCTAGGAGCTGAAACAAGTTCTTCATCATGCCATTTAGGAGAGTTACCCAAGGAAGCTGAGTTGCTGTTAGACAGTAGCTTTTTGTTATCTGTGGAAAACAAAAGACAAGATTTTTCTTTCAGAGGAAGTAACACCTCACCACATTTAGACCTGCAAAATTCACAGATGGAAGCTTCAACTTGCTTCAATGCAAATCCTTCAGAAATGTGTCAGGAAATCCCAGCAGAAACAAAAGTCCCATTGACACTGTGGGACACCTCCACCTCCCTTCTTGCTGGAAGAGATGAGATTGTCACTGACCCTGAAGGGATTCAGAGCTGTGAACTGCTGCAGGAGTTTAATCCCCAGTCTCAGGCTACAAAAGCTGCAGAAGATCCATTTGTTTTTTGTCTCAGTACTGGAAGTTCAACCAGCGAGCATCTTTCTAAACAGGAAAGTTTTATACCAGTGTCCACGTTCACCAGCCATGTTTCTGAAACCACTAACCAGAGCACCTTTGATCTCTTGAATATTGATTCAGCCAAAATGGGCCAGGAGGCTTCTGCAAAATTAGACAGGAGCAGAAAAACATCAGAAGCTGAAGCAGCTCATGAAAATCACCCCTCTGCAGATCCAGATGATGGCCTGTTAGACCAGGAGTTCTTCATATAGTTGACAAAGCATAGAGAAAAGTACTCATCACTGCCAGTGCAAGTTACCCAATGTGGCAAAATTTGATTCATGAAATCAGCTTATAAATCTCCTGCTTCTCTGCACAAGATGAATTCCATTGTACAAGAGGTAATTTAATAATGGCTTAAGAAGCTAAATTACAGATCTCCATCCTGGTCATTGTGCTCATAGTGGTCAGTGTTTGGTACTCCCAAAAACAGAACGTCACAAAACGGACTTTACTGTGAAGAACCTCTGAGGAGAGACTGACTTCTCCAATGGGAGCAGCACTCTTTTCTCTGCACCTGGAGGAGATGATCTGCATGATGTGCTGCTGAGGTCCCTCAGAGGATGTCTGCATGGCAGAGGCAACAGAGACTTGATGAACCAGCAAGCATCCATGAGCAATGAACTCATCAAGTGCTAGAAACTAAATGGAGAAAGAATGATGTTATTAGGAAAGAAATTAATTCTTGGCTACAAGCGCACCTAGTAAAATGCTGCAGGCAAAGGCAGAGGGGAGGTGATTCAGCTTCAAATTAGGTTTAGGAGTCTGCAATATTAGCATTTCAGTGTAAATCAGATGTCTAATCCTACATCATAGCCAATGGAGAGTTCACAAGTATAGTTAATACAGTCTGAAGAGTGTTTCAGCTCATCCTAAAATAGATTGTTTCATTTGAAAAGCTGAGCAGCATTATGGACTCCATTGACTGTATTGATTGATCTCCACTGACTACAGTGCTACTGTAGATGTCTATTTCACATATAGACAGCTACATTTTGACATCTAGATCTGAATTCCACCCAAAATATCACATGTTCTTTCACTATATGGCTTGCCTACACCTAACAATAATATCTCACTCCTCATAGGAGGTCAGCATCATTATCCTCCTTCTAAAACAATGAGCAAAGATAAGTGAAATGACCTTGCTGAGGTCACCTGGTAGGAAAGGCAGAGGAGGAAAGGGAACTTAGGTCTCTCAAAGCCCTAAGGCATTAGGCATTTTTTCCATGCAGGATGCAGTGGCATCCTGACCCTCCCTGACTGCTCTTACTGCTCTACTGCAGTAACATAAATGCTAGAGGGGTTAGCAATTTTACTAATCAATGATAAATGAGGTCAACAGAAAGCTCGGAGAGTCAAATATAAGAATACACACATTATGAAAAGATCCATGGAGCATATCTTTTCACCTGCTTTGAACAGCTGCCTGTTAAAAAACTGTAATGATATTAAAGCAATTAAAGTAAAAAATAGAATAAAACCTCCTTGCCATTGTAGTACTGCAGTATATACTGTCTCTGTCAGATCTGCTGGAGGAATAAGGTTGCTTAATGGCTGTATCTGCTGCAAAGCAATATGTCAGTGCTCTTTACAGAAAGCTTGCTAAATCAATAGAAAAGAGAGGAAAGAGAGAGATGTCCTTGAAAACTACATAACTCATTAGACACTGCAGTCAGTCTCTAACCCACAATACGGCAAGAGACTGGGGACAGAGGTGCTTCCAAATAACAGTCCTGCTTGAGACAGAGTGCCTGGTCATGCACAGACCCATAAGCCTGTCTGATCCCTGCTGACAGAAGGAGAGCAAAAATGGAGAAGCGCAAAAACTGGTTGGTGTGACTCCATTCTGGTCATGATTCCCCCCTGGACCCTTAAAGCACGGCCACAGCTACAATGAAACGCATTCATGCTGTATTTAACTCATCCTTGGCCTGTTTTTACCTCCCTGGAGTGAGTGAGTGGAGAAGGGTTGGGAGGCAACACTGCCCTGCATTTTAGTGGGATGCAGCCCCATCCTCAGCAGGACATTCATTTCCCAGACCATCTTCTCCTTCATGCTTCTTCTCTTCTGGGCCTACAGTGGGCAAATCCCATTGGAGGGGCAATATCCCTAGGTTAAACTTTATTACCGCTTTCACCTAGTAAAAAGGGGCCTCTAACCAAAGTCACTCCTGATGTCCACTGCTGTGTAAGGAGAAAAAAAAAAACAAAAACAAAAACAAAAACAAAAACAAAAACAAAAAATGCTTTCTCTCTCTGAAGTACTAATGCTCTCGGATGTTGTATATCCCTTCCCCTGGTCCTTGCTCTTGGGATATACAACTGTTCATCCCAGATCTTATTTGGGATCCATGAACCTCAGTGGGATTTCCATTTTCAAGAGACTCTGCAAACATCAGCAATATAGCTGGGCAAAATTGCCAGGTAGTTAGCAAACAGAATAAGCAAAAGCCTAGCAAACTCCAACAAGCAGAGATTTGCAGAGCTGACCTAGTCTCCATTCCCTGGAGATCCCAGCCTATGCCAGGATTGACCCACCAGGACCTAGACAACATAACGCATTGGAAACAGGCATAAGAACTACCAACCGCCAACCGAAAGAGTCATCTTAAAGTGACGGAGTTTCAGCACGGAACTGAGGCTTTCTCGGGGCTTCAGAAGAGTCCATCTGGTGACATTAGGACAAAAATACCTCAAGAAGTCAAATCCGTGTTAGCGTATTTGACTCCAGACATGTCTGAGTTCTCCACAGATAGTTTCTGTAGTCAAAAGTTGATATGAGAAGGGCTCCGGAGCGGCCGCTCGTCCCGGAGCACCTTGTCCAGAGGCGACCAACGGCAGCCAAAGCCGCGGAGCGAGGGCGCGCGGGGCAGCGCGAGGCGGCCCCGGCGCCGACCCCGCGCACGGGCGGCTCTGACTGCTCCG
>VZSV01000002.1:15357402-15374911 GCA_013398735.1 Nothocercus julius
CAGTGAGGGTGACAGAGCCCTGGAACAGGCTGCCCAGAGAGGTTGTGGAGTCTCCTTCTCTGGAGATCTTCCAAACCCGTTTGGACGCAGTCCTGAGCCACATGCTGTAGGTGACCCTGCATGTGCAGGGCGTTGGACTAGATGATCTCTAGAGGTCCCTTCCAACCTTAAGCATTCTATGATTCTATGATTCTATGTTTGCCACAGAAGATGCTGGTGGTTGAGGAGTGGGAGAGCAGGCCGTAATCCACACGTAACATAGTAAGCTCAAAGAAGATTTCAGTTGATCACAGCAAAGGCACCTACTCCCTGTTTAGCAAGCTGCAGTGGAAATGCCTCTGTCTTGGTGGCACTCCTCAGTGAAGTCATCCCAAGACATGGCAACCACAGATGGATTTAGGCCAAAAGAAACCTCTGGACGTCATTTAGTCTGACCTCCTGCTCCAAGCAGAGCTTTCAATAATAGCAAGTCCTCTCATCCACGGATGTGGAAGCAACAGTAACGATGGCCATATGATGTGTATGCGTGACACATGCATCCCTCTGGTGTAAATCTGCAAAGCTCTAAGAAACCTTCACTCCTCTCCTCTCTTGTACCCATTATTCTAAATCAGTGTGGTCCCTCCCTTTCACCCCAGCACAGGGGTAATGTTTTTAAGTCATATATTCCATTCCCTTCCTGTTCTGTACTGACCCCAGTGCTATCCACACTCAATAAACGATACTGGACTCCAGTGATCCTTCAGTAACTGTGCTAGAGACTCAGATGAACTCTCTAAGTTGGGAGTGAAGAACTAAGAGTTTGGAGGAGGCACAAAGTGAGCACATCAGTGTCTAGAGAAATGTCACATTGCCCTGGCAAAAGCAGCCCAGAGGCTATTGCCAAATTGCATGTGGATTTTCATACACTGAGGACAATCTGGCTTTCTAGCTTGTGGCAATAGAAAGAGTCTGTCCAGGATATAGCTCAAACATGAAGTAGAAATCAAAGAGTCTCCTTTTTTGAGTGATACCAGAACCTCAGACAGAGCCAGACTTGTCTCAATTCTTATCTCCAAACCCTCCACGCTCAGCATGCCTGTGTGAATTGTATGTTGTTTTTAAAGGATCCTTTCTAACTCAAATCTGTTTTAGCACTCTCTCCAGAACGCTGTTGCAGTTTAGATATGGATTTACAACTGCCCAGTGTTTCTGTGTAGGGCAAAAGAAAACCAATGTTTTGGGACACAACTGTGAAGATCAAGCCCATTTGCCTACCAGACCTATAGCATAGTCCAAGGGAGATGTGCTTTGCTGCTCCTCTTTCCCACAGTCACTAGGCTGGTCTAGGCATCTCTTAAGCCATTAATAAGATCAGAAATATTTACTCAGTTTGCTTCTCACTTCAGAACATTCCCAACAAGCACTGATGTGAGGAAGAACTTCTTTCCTGTGAGGGTGACAGAGCCCTGGCACAGGCTGCCCAGAGAGGTTGGGGAGTCTCCTTCTCTGGAGATCTTCAAACCCGCCTGGCTGCCGCCCTGTGCCCCGTGCTCTGGGTGTCCCTTCTGGAGCAGGACTGGATCATCTCTCGAGGTCCCTTCCAGCCATAACCATTCTGTGATTCTGTGAGTTGTAACAAGAAAATGATTTGCTTGTACACAAAACTTATTTCCTTGCTTCAATGAAATACAAAGTGATTTGAAATGAAAGGGGAAACTTTGAGCCTGCTATCTGCCTTGGCACAGGAAGCACTGACATCCCTGATCTGGAAGGGGGCATACGTGTGGAAAGAGGGACAATCAGCAAACACATCTCTGGTGAAGAGTAACTTGGTCATCTCTGCAGTTCAAAGAGCCAACACAGCAAGTTCAGAAGAGGAATTCTGTGTCACTAGGGGTCAGAAAGATATGCACTACCAAACATTCTTGAAACCTGGTCTGTGTTGCCTGGCTGTGCGAATCCTCCCCGATATATTTGTAAATCTTCTGCAAACTGGTACCCATGGAACCATCCCTGTTGTGTTTTACTGCAGTAAAGAGTTGCCAGTAGAGCGCTACACTAGGCAAGCGAGCTCCGAACTGTCCCTCCTGCACTACTTGCTTGGGTTGTCTGCCTTCTCTGCAATCCAAGCCTCAACATTGGATCAGAATGTCACTGCAACCATGTCACTCATGTTTAGGTGTTGTTTCTATGTGGTGTTTCATTTGAATTTCTACATGAATAATATAAATTATACTTTGCGTTTGATAAGAGACACTTGTAATGCAATATGTGAATAATAAATGGTGTTGATTATTTTTTTTCACTACTGTTTCAAAGATGGCCTTTATAACTTCCCTTGGCTCTGAGATGTTTTCTACATGAAATAAGCCTATAATTTAACCAGCAGATGGAAACGGGTTAAGTTTCCATATGCAAAGGTGCACGGCCTTATTCCCATGCCTGGAGAGGAAGGGCCTGATGAAGGCTTGGGCATTAGTCAGAGTGCTTTCACAAACCCTTCATTCCCCCTTGGCACTCCTGGAATTTGTTCACCACTACTACCTGAACACTCTCCCACAGCTGGCTCTGCCTTGGTGCTTTGATAAGCAGTCTTGCATCTGCTCTTCAGACTAATCCTTGCTAACTTCATTTGAGCCTCACTATCCATTTAGCCTTGTTGATACCACCCTCTCTCTCCCAGGCTAGGTGGGCATCTTCTTTCCCACACATCATTAAGCCACTTTCTCCACTTTCCTGATATCCTTGTCTTGGTAAGGTCCCCTAACATCCTGGTACACACCTGCACATGTATATTTGCACTCACACCTGCTATTCCACCACATCCAGCTCAGTTCTCCACTATGAGCTTTGTTTATTAAAGTACAAAACCATGTGTAGGCCAGAGAGTATTAAAGTCCTCCCTATGATGAATTTCTTATGCACAGCAATACAATTGTACATCTTCCTATTCTTGCTGGGTGTTGCAGTTTGAAAGCCGTGCTGGAAGGTGGGAGGGAGATATCAAATGTTGTGTTAGCCACATGCCCAACTCTAGCAGTATTGGATTCACGAACAGTCTGCCGACTGTAGTTCCGATCGCCTTCTTAGGAGTGAATCGAGTTCACAAATAGTGTGATCATCTATAAGCTTGACTCTGGCATGAACAGTCTGTTGACTGTAGTCCAGTTGCCCCCCAAACAAGTAGTTGAGTTCACGAACAGCAGAATTTATTCAAACGCAAAATTAACAAAGCAGGTTTTGGATGTCAGTACAGGAAATTCTCTACTACAACGTGGGGTTTTTAGCTAGCCCTGATGTACGAATGTGCAATGATCACTCACCCCAGAAGATGGGAGAGGGCTCTCCGTCTCGAGTCTCCTCAGGCGGCATCCCAACCCGAGGGGAGGAAAGGGGGATCAGCCCGTCGACTGATCCAAAATTTGTGATGGAATCTTCCCTCTTCATCCTTTTCCTCCTTAGTTCACCTTTTATACTTTTCTTTACACTCGGAGCTTGAGTGACTACAGTCATACTTAATATTGTTGTTGATTGGTGCAAAACTTCTCGCTTTCATTTACGGGTACAGCCAATGGAAAATCTAGGGCGCACGCTCAGAGAGGAGTGCTCGTCACTCGGAGGCGGGTAACTTTTGGGATGGAGGTATGTTTTGAGATTATAATGAGCAAAGTTCAAGAAAGTTCATCTGAAAGGAGTGATTTGCCACCCTTGCTGGCTCAGCACCGGACATGTTATCGTACATCTCCCACTGGACATCTACGGTGCGGGTGATCAGCCATCCAGCACAGGGAGTGCAGCAGAGTTTGGCCGCGGTGTCTTCACTCCGCTCCATCCTCCGTTACTCCTCTCTCCAGCTGCAAGCAGGGCAGATTGTGCTGCCTAGGGAACTGCGGAGGAGCAGAGTCTGGGCCTACCAGCCATCCTGGAAGTGGCAACTGTGCATCACCCCAAGCAATCTCCTGGAATGCCAAAACTGCTGTTAGGCCCTAGTCTTTCTCTGAGTTCCCCCTTTCCAGCAATTCTTCCGCACTGGGCTGGGCAAAATATGAGACAGAGTGTCTAGGTGCTCTTCAGCCAAAAATGCGCCACTCTGTTGTTGTCAAATTAACCAGGTGGAGTGGTGCAGGGAACAAAAGTGGATTGGCAGCCTACTAGAAAAATGAATGAGATGGAAACACGAGTACTTTTGATGTATCTGGACACCTTTATTTATTTATAAAGTAAACTGAAACAGAGTCTCAGACCAGATTTCCAAAAAGGAGAAGCCCCAGCCCACTCAATAACTGTGCATTTTTGCTCCAAGTTCTTCCCTCAGCCTAGTCTTTCCCCTCAACACCTTCTCTTCTACAAATACCCAGATTGCCACCAGCTGACTGACACCAGCAACAACCAAACACCGCCAACCGACTGACAGCAGCATCCACCAAGAGCCTCCATACTCAGACCCACCTGTTAGGATCACCATAGCTAATGTTTAAGAGATTCCTTAAAAAGCAGAGAGTCAAAGAAGATGGAAGCATGGACAATCCCTCCTAATAGGACATTTCCACATGTAACTGATTTTATCCAGAATGCTGTCTTCACCAAACTGCACATCCATAGGATCCTTTGACCCACAGAAAACATGCAGTCATGACAGTAGATAAAAACACAGTCTTCTTCTCCTTGAAAAGCTTCTCAGCACTATCTGCAAAAAGCCTTAGAGATCTATGCAGTCAAAGCAGCAATTTCACCGTTATAAAACTTACGGGCTTCACTTTACTAAGCTGATGGTAAAAGAAAGTCATGCTGAAGAACAGAAGATATGGGGAAGGAAGTATAGGAAAATGAACTTGCTTTTTCTTCAGAGTAAAAGACAGAAGCTGTCATAAATCATTCTGACACAGTGATGGATATAGCATGAAAAAAAAAAAAAAAAACAATAGAACAGAGTACAACATATCCACTTATCCATTCACAGAAAGATTTGCATTTTTCTCCAAGAGAACAAATGCCACAGCATCTCTTGACTTCCTGGAACAGACACTTGTCTTTCGCCGCAGCCTGTTAGTACAACCTTCCATGCACCAAGCATCGCTATAGCGTCATTCAAACACCTAACATCAGAGGGAAATCAGCAGACAGAGGAAAATCCTGCTGTCTGTTACGCATCCCTGCTTACTGGTTGCTGTTCCTCCCAGCACTTCATTATCTTTTTTAACCAAGCATTTGAAATCTCTCTTTTTTTTTTTTTTTTTAAGAGTGTTTTTATGACAGGGTGAGAAGGCCATGCTAGACAAACGAGAGAAATGACTCCTTTTGTAAATATGAGATAGTTTTCTGTGCTGTGTTTGCTCTATTTTTCTGTTCTGGGAGTACAGTACTCCTTTATGAGTTATTCTATGTTTCAACAGGTGATTCACTTGGACAAAGTTTCTGGGTTCATGTTACTGGAGACAAGAGATGGTAGGAAATAAGGTCCTTTCCATTCATATTTCTGACTGTTTTTTCTCTTAAATTAACAGCTTCAGGTTTTCCCGAAGGAGAGCACCAGCGAACATCAGAGACTGTATGCAATGTCCAAAGCAAAACCATAGAGGGAGATAGAAGAAGGCAAAACAAGAAGCTAAAGGGAAAAGAATTGGCAGTGATTGCTTGGCTCAGAGAGTTGGCATACTGCAAATGGAGACCCTGATCATCCTCAGTGCCAGCACAGTGCTCAGTTGCCTCTGATTACGGCTGCGGGCAGGACCAGCTAGAAGTATGTGGTCTCTGCACATTCTTTGTCTGGGCCACCGACTTTTTCTTTCACGTGTCCATTTTCAGAGCTCTTGTTGGCATTTTCACAGGACCTAGTGAAAGGGAAAAGAGTTAAAAAGCAGACAGAGACCCATTCTGACTTGAAACAAGCCTCGTCCAGCAAGCCTGGGGAAGGACACATAGTATTCAAGCAACTTTCTTCCTTTTCATCACAGCAGACAGCCTGCAAAAGGATTGGGGTGCAATTCAGCCACATTTAGCGGGAAGTGGGGATCTAGGCATAGGTGATGTCTAAAGCTGGAGGACATGGCTACGGTATCAACATGGGAAGATGACAACGGAAGCCCTGGGGAGACAGTGGAACAATGAGAGTGTGGGGCCTTGCTGGAGTGCGCGCATTTCATGGGCTAGGAGCAAGCAGTGATCACCATGGGTCTGAGATACCCCTTTGGGCTTGGTTACATAGGCAAATGGCCAGAGCAACAATTGCAGGAGAGCTTCCCATCAGCACACTTCTTGGAACAAAAATCCCATTTACTTGGTACCCCTGTGCATCCCAGGAACTCACCTGTGCTGGGGAGCAGCCGCCGATGTGTCATCTACAAGGTCCATGCCGCGGGTCTCGGGCAGCAGGAAGCAGAGCAGCCCCCCCAGGACAGGGGCACTCCCAAAGATGGCCATGGGCACGGCGCGGTGGTAGCGCCCAAGCAGGCGGACCAGCGGGGCGATGATCCCCGCCACCCGCGCTGCCATGGAGCTCAGCCCCACGCCGGTCTGCCTGCAGGGAGGGAGCAGGGCTGGCAGGAGGCACGAGCCAGGGCTCGGCCCCCCAGGCCCATCTGTGAAACCGCTGAGCTTGCCCTGATGATGCTCCAACCACTGGGGCATGAAGGGCCCCATTAGTGCACTGGGGCAGAGTCCATGACAGGGAACTGGTTCAAGAATACCATGTCCATCCTCTCACCGCTGAGGTCAGGGTCATCCAGCCCCAGGGAGAGCCAAGGGGAGAAATCTCACCTGACCACAGTGGGGAACAGCTCTGCCGTGTACACGTAGGAGGTGGAGAAGGAGGCCGAGGTGGCAAACTTCCCAACGACGGCCAGAACGGTGATCACCACCGGCAGATCTGAGGGGAGAAGAGGTGGCCACTGTGGCGTGGGTGCCCAGGGCCGCTCAGACCTCAGGTGAGGGCTGCAATGGGGCATGTGGCCACAGACCCACACCACACAGGGAGCCATCGCCTCTAAACAGAGCCCGAACCCGGACCAAAGGACATCTCCAGTCTGAGAATCACCCTCACCGCACTTAGCATCCATTTCACCACCCCAGGCATCAGTCTGCCCAGAGGGAAACTCTTTCCAGTGGGTGGACCTGTGTCCTTTCCTGTCTCCATACAGCTGTCAGGGGAAGACCTGACCGGCCCAGGAAGGTCCCCGTGATGGGTGAAACTGGCATGGGCCATCACTGCCCATATAGCGCTGTCAGAAAGGAAGTGGTCCAGAGGGCTAGCAGCAAGGCAGCCATTTCAGCAGCAAAGTCAGGAAATACCACTGGGAATCACACAGAGAGGGGAGAGCTGCCCTGCTCTCCCAGGCAGCACCTTGACAGGCTTCCCCAGTGGAGCATAAACTCCATCCCTAAGGCTTCCCTCGCGATCTCCAACAAGAAGCAGAGGAGTGCTTTAACGGGATGAGGAATCCCTGCTGCTCACACAGGAGCAGTGTGAGATGAGCTGCACCCTCCCCTTTCTGAAAAACTGGCAGAGCAGGAGGAATTGCAGTGCTGTGATGACATGATCACAGATCTGACATTCCTGGAGCTGGAGCAGGTTCCAACAAGGTCACCAGCCTTTTCAGAGAGATTTCTAGGCATACAAGAGCCAGAGAGCCAGTTCAAATTGATTTTTCAAGCATCCACTTAAGCTATTGGAAATTATTCCCAGTGCATCCTTTCGGGAAAATACGTTCTAGGCAACTAGCAAGGAGAACCCAGATTTCTTAAGGCACCTGTGTTGAGGTGGGCAGTTTACTGATGGCCACTTCCAGCACTGGCTCTGCAGCAAGGATTTTGGAAACCTGAAACTTGAGTGACTCATTCAGCAACCCAAGTTCTTTGGAAGGATTTCAGCTGGAAATACGGTGGCAGTGACTCCCCAAAGCATCATGGATATGGAGTGCAGGCAAAGAAACAGAGGAAGGAATCATTTCTTTCTCCTGCTCTCTTAAAGAAGGGAAGCTTACTAGCCTTTTAAATGACTTGTCTTCTGCATCTCTCTTCGAGGAGATAACGATGTGCAACAGGCCCTGCCTGCCAAAGGCAGTGAGCTACTGAAGGGCCAAGCACAGCTCCGAAAAAGAAGAAAGTCATGCTGAGAAGAAGACAGTGCATTGGGAATGCATCTCCTTGGGACTGTGGCCATAGAGGCAACCCAAACCCTGAGAGAGAGCGCGGGACCTCAGCCAGACAGGCTGGGAGGATGGGAACAGGATTGGGAAGGGAAGAGCCAGGGCTCTGCCGTTCGCTTGCCCAGAGGCTGTGCTCCTGGAACAGGACGAGGTTGTTCACCTTCAGGGATGCCAATGATGATGAGACACACCAGACCACTCAGCAGCAGGAGAAAACCCTGGGATTTCTTCCTCCCAAACCACTGTAGCAACAAGATACAAGATGCACGAGCTGGAATTTCCACTGCTCCAAAGGCAAGCTGCGTCAGGTAGATGTCCAGTCCGAAGCTTGTCACATTCAGACTGATCCCATAGTAGACAAGGCTATTGGCAAACCTGAGGGACGAGCAGAATGACACTAACACATATATTGTCCATGAGCAAATGCAGTATTAATCTCCACTGATGCCATATTGACCACACTCAGAATCTGCATGGGGACAAAAAATCACCCCAAGACCAAGGGATACCAAAAGCTGGAATGACACCAACCTTTCTCACAAAGCCCAGAGCACCCTGAAGAACCAACTTTTCCCCAGGCCCACAGATGGTACCTCTGTTCCAGCCTGAGTGGCAGAAAGGTGGCAGAAGAAGAAATATGAGCCCACATGAAAGAATGAAATATGAACGTGCACATGAACCTAGAAGCACCAAATGACTTGACAGTTCTCATCAATCCCCAATCCCATCCTCACTTCACCTAGCAGTCAGGAAAGGGAGGGCTGGGGGACGTCTTACCAGGTGCATAACATGATTAGCGTCACCTTGCGGAGGTGCTTCTTTTGGAAGAGATCCATAGTACTTCCAGGCTTGGTCTGTACCTCAGGCTTCACCTTCAAAAGGCAGAAAGATACAGTCAGACCAGAGAAGTGAAACTCATATACAACTCATTTTCTTGCTGACGTCAAAGAAAGACTCCCCCTAAGATTCATTGGGATCATGAAACTTGCACCTTTACTTTCCTGGGCCTTTACTGATGCAGCTTAAACGTGCTACACTTGGGAAAACACGTGTAAGTGAAAGTTTCTCAGTAAAACCATCCGTGCCCCATGCCACTGGTGATACCTGCTCAAGGAGCCCTGGTGGGATGGTGCGCTTGTTGATGGATGCTGCCTTCTGAAGGATCTTCTTAGCTTCTTCTACCCTACCTTTTGTCATCAGCCACCGAGCTGATTCTGGTAGGACCCTGTCAAGGAGGTGAAATGAGGAGATGCCACCACAGCCTGCTGAGCTGGCTCAGCTGAGCTGACTGGCCTCACAGCCCAGCTCCCTGTGACCTCTTCCAGCAAGCGATGAGTATCACTTGTGACTGAGGAATCTAAACAGCTCTTCAGGCCAGGCTTGCCAGGCCTAACTTGAGGCCCTAAAGTCCACACCTAAGTACATGAACCAAAGCAGCTTCTGATCTCAGTTTCCAGTGTCCCAAGGAGGTGAGCTGATCTCAGCAGAAGCCCCTCCAGCATCTACACTATATTAGGGCAAACCCAAGATGGCCCTGAGCTGCTGCCTCCTTCCTGCTGTGCTTCACACCCACACACTTCTGCAAGGAGCTCTCTGCCCCCCTCCCACTTACCAGAAGTAGAAGAAAAGGGCAAATATAGGAACA
This sequence comes from Nothocercus julius, assembly GCA_013398735.1. Classification (NCBI taxonomy): domain Eukaryota; kingdom Metazoa; phylum Chordata; class Aves; order Tinamiformes; family Tinamidae; genus Nothocercus; species Nothocercus julius. Next base: position 15,367,174 of record VZSV01000002.1, read on the forward strand.
GATCCTGCAATCTGCAACAGCCTCCAGTTGCGAATACCGTAACTCAAGCCAGCCAAAATCATCTGTCCGATTGCAAAACAGCAGTGAGAAATAAGCACTGCGTGGGGCCGGTAGGAGGCACCAACCCATTCCATAGCTGAAAAGAACAAAGATTTAGGGCCATCAGTGTGAATATTTCCCCTTGATCCAAACAATGCACTTCCTTGGTGAGCTCTCAAGTAGGTGAGTAGAAACCAGCTGTCAGAACTCTGGCATTAGAAACACTTCTGAGTCACCAACACAGGGTTATACACACTAGCATGAACCTCTGTAAGGGCACATGAAGATAATGTACCTCACCTCTCTGCACAGAGTGCTGAGGCCCAGGTCAATTATGTCCCAGAGCCACTGGGCTCTCTCCCTACACCGACAACCTGAGCTAAAGCATTAAGAGGTGCCCACGTTGCCCCCACCCGGGCATTGAAATGGGAGAAAAACTCTGTGGCTCTCACTCTGCACTCAGAAGAGGCAGAAGTGACAAAGGGCAGTTCAAAGAAAGATCAGTCCTCACCTTCTGCATCACCTCTTCAGTAAACCCACCCCAGGAGCCACTGAGGTGTACCGCAGTGACTGTCCTGCTCATGTCCCTTGGGAAATCTCAGTCATTGCATGCTCAGCGAGGGGTTTTGGAGGTACCTGACCTAGTCCCTCTACAAAGCTTGAGGTCAGGCCTTTTAGAGGTGACTCAAGGTTTCCCATAAACCTCCAAGTCCCATTTCACAGGCTACTTCAGTGCCACAAAGTATATAGCCATTTGAAAAATGGCTGTAAAACTTTCTTGTTGCTGCATATTTCAGCTGAAAGAGTCCTTGAGACTTTCAAGTGAAAAGGACCAGAACGACAAAAGAGCAGTGAACTGCAAGTAGCAAAATTGCAGCTGGGTTTCATTTCTCTTAAACCAAACAGCATGTGAAATGTCCTCACAAAACAGGGGATCAGCTGACAGCAAGCCCTGCACCCAGAAACCAGCTGTGCATGGCCCAGTCAAGGGCTGAGAGCAACGCTTCTCTGTCATCTGTTGGCACCTGCTTAGCTCTCATTTGGAGCCTAGGACCCTCTTCTCACTGAGATGAGGTCTCCCTACATCCAGCTTCCTGCCACTTTTGCAGTTTTGTCTTCCCTGATTTGCCTTCCTTGCATGAGGAGAAACAGGCCCACTACGGAGCTGTTCACCTGGGAGAGAGCTTTGCAATACAGGCAAGATGAGCTTTCATGCCCATTTTTCTACTGCATTTTGAGAGGCCACTTCTTTCTGCCTCAGAGCAAGGACATCCTACTCACCTAAGGCCAATATCGTCATGGTGATCCCTGACATAGAAACTCCCACGACACACCTGAAGGCCATGTACACATAGAAATGGGGCACAAAGGCAATTCCAACACCAAATAAACCTTGGATGAGCATGGAGATTAGAATAACAGGCCGGCGACCGATTCTGTGGAGGAAGAGAAGAGAGAGAGGGCATCTGCAGATATCCCGAGAGCATGGTGAAGAGACCAATGGGATACACACTGATGTGTCCATGGAGCAGGTTTCTTGTTCATAATATGAACGCATCTGGAACTCTTGTCTGGTTTGTCCCTGGGTGCTGAGCAATAACTCCAGGCAGGCTGTTGTGTCTACTCACCTGTCACTTAAGGGCCCAAAGAACATGGCTCCCAGGAGAAGTCCCAGCATGTAAATGGCTTGGGAGATGTCGTTCAGGTCCTTCTTGTCACATACAAGGTCAAACTGGAGGAAGGAAACACAACTACTTTTTTTCTAAGCCGCTTCTTCCAAACCTGGGTTGCAAAGATCCAACCCCAAAGGTCGCGTCCCCATCATGAGCATGAACAGCACATGCCGGAGGTAGGACCCAGATCCACGGTACTTTTGTCCATCTCCTCACCATGAGGCCCTTCTCCCGAGTACTAAGACCTGCAGGAATCCCCTCCAGAGCAGGTTCCTCTGACAGAGAGCCTCCAGGGTGAGAAGTTTTGCTTTAAGTGCAAAGGACAGGAGTCCCAGCTCAGGACAGCGGTCCCAGCACCTTGTCTCTGCCCCATGCCCAGGTGCTGAGAGTGGTGGGGAAGGGTGAGAGGAGGAGGTCAGGAGAGGGGTGTCCTATCTCGGAAGGTTTCCCAGGTTTGTGGCTGTGGTCACCCTTCCAGCCACTCCACACCATGTTGCTCTATGAAGGGTTTTCACAGGCCGTGCTCAGGACACCAAGAAAGGATCTTTAAAGCTGCTTCCTCCTGACACATTGGAAACTTCATTACCTCAAAAAAGAGGCAGTGATTATTTCTTTCCCCATACCTTCTTTAGAAATACCAACACCATTTGCTCCCTGACTTTTCCTGCTTTCTCTCTTTTACTGCAAAGGGAAATGCAAAGGGAAGAGGGAAAGGACTGGGTTATTTTATTGCCCTTAAAAGCCAGGGGCACAGTTGAAAAATGCAGTTCTTTATTACAGACTCATTTTGTGATTCTGCTTTTTCCGCTCAGGCTCATGAGTCCATAAGCAACACCAAGTGACCGCACGGAGTGGGACTCTCTTTTCAGAGCATTTCAGCAGAGACCCAGGCTGTACCTGTGGTGCCTGGAGCGCAGCCTGGGCAGACTTTAGCTAAATTTGACCTGGTGTTTTCCTTCCAGCAGCAGCAAAGTCAGCGCAGGATATGAAACATGCCCAAAATGCTGGAGGGCACGGCCAGGCCTCCACGTTCTCCCACCTCCCAAGACCAGCACAACTTGGCAGCCAGTTTGGGGATATTGGCAGCAAGTTGCTCTCACAGCAGGAGATGCTGTTGTCTGGCTCCAAATGAAAAGTTTCTGCACGTGCAGCTGAGTCCTACCAGTCCCAGCTCTGATGCCTGTGATAACAGAGTGGCCTCTGCTCTCTGCCCATGCTGTGGTCACACAAACATGCAGCTTCTTCAGGAACAGGTGCAACAGCATCTTTAGGTCTGGAAATTCACCTAGAAACAGATGGCTGCTGTGCATCCTCCTAGAGAAGCTCCTGACTTGAAGGTAAAACGGATTTCAGAGACCACAGGAGCCCCTGGAAATGATGAATGTTGGAGTCTCTCACTGTTGAGTTGTAGGTCAGAGGAAGGTACCCATGAGAAAGGGCTGGAGCTGGAAGTGGGGAAAGAGAGAGGAAAAGAGAAGGGAGGAGGGAGGAAGGGAGAGAACAGAGCAGAGGTCCTGCAATGCATCAGGAAGCCTCTAGAAGCAGTTCCCATTCTGGAGGAGAAGTGCAAATAGGCACTGAGGTTTATCGGTAGGTAGGCTGATGCACAGAGATAGGGGGTTCTCATTTGTCCTTGCTGCTCAGAAAACTTGGCTTTTGCTGGCTTTCCTGTTCAGGATGGGAAATTTCTGCCTGATGTGGTACTTCTCTGTCAGATGGCCATATTCGCTGATTGCTTCTCTGGCTTTCAAGAGGAAAACTCTGGGTTTGGTGCAATGGTTTTGCCAATGAATACAGCATTCCCAGGACAAAATCTGCACTCCTCCTCACATCACATATTTGAGTTCCAGACTTCACAGGGGTGCTGGGGGGTGCTGGTTGTTCCTGTTTTGTTTGGTTGCTTGTTTGTTTTTACTTTTGCTTTTTGTCTTCCTTTCTCGGAGGAAAAGAAGATATGAAACACTAACTCCCAGGCCAAGCAGTTTCATTTGGAGAACTGTTCTATAGCTGCCTGCATCCTGAGAGCATCTGTAGGAAGAGATGCCCAAGGAAGAGGGCATATAGGAAATGCAGAGAGGTGAAAAAGCGCTGGAATAGAGTACAATTTAGCCCTGCTCAGTGGAGGTCTTTGGTGTTGCTGACGTTCGGCGTGTGGCTTTGTGAGATTTCCTCCCCTTGTCAAACCTGGTAGCTCCACACAGAGCGAGGAGCAATGAGGAAGCCGGGCTGTTTGCGTGAGCCCTGAGCTTAAGTCACTACATGAAGTGATGAAGATACTGAGGTGGTCATGGCACCGCTGCACACCTTGACCGTCCCCACCATCGCACAAGAGTGCAAACCAAGCACTGACCCCCCAGCATCCCCAGACGGTGTCCGAAGCACCAGGTGTTGCGCGGGGACAGACAAGGTGGGACGGTAGCTCCAGGCTGCAGAGCGGCAGCTGGAGCAGGGGCACCGGAGGGTCCAGGGTGCAGAGCACACACTGCACTCAGCCGCTTGGTCCGGGGAGCTGCTGCTCATGGCCTGCGCTCACACAGTCTCCTGAGGACCACACCTGGACCCTGGTGGAGCTCCAGGGGGCCCTGGCTCCGGTGGAGCTAAGATCCCCAAAACATTCCTGAGGTGAATCTCCGCCTGCTCACACCACGAATGCCAGTGGCACGGACTACACTACAGGACAGCCTGCCTCTTTGGGTAGCCCATGGTGTCCACGTCCCCAGAGCATCAGAAGGCAATTACAGACCTCGGTCAGCAGGGATGGCGTTTGTGTGGACGGGTATACCCAGCCGCTGCTGCACTTCTGCGTGGCGTTCAGGCCGTACGCCACGATGGCGTCGAGGTCCCGCTCCACCGGTGAGTACATGGAGCACTGCTCGTACGCCCCGCTCGCACCGCGGGGCACCGTGAGGTTCAGCTGCTCCTCCTCCGTCAGGTTGGGGCCGACCGCCAGGATCCAGCTGGTGTTGCAGTAATGGGGCACGTCCACCAACATGAACAGTTGGCCGAGCATATGGAAAGCAGTCAAAGGGACTGGGAGGGAGAGCAGCACCACCAGCCATTTCTGAAACCGCCTGAACTCCCCCAGGGCATTTAAAATATCTCCAAACGCAAATATGGTGACGACTCCCATGGTCAGGCTGTACTAGAACTCATTGTTTAAATGAACAGAAACGTTCTAAGAGCAAAATTAATGTTTAAACTGTGTGAGTACTAAATCCCTAATCAGATATGATAGCACACGCACTTCTATCAGCATATTTTCCATCAGCCCAATCAACAACCAGCTGGCATCCTCTGGGACGCACTTTGCCTCTTGTAACTCCCTCCCCATTCCCAGGGCAAGAGCAAAGGTGCCAGAGCACCGCAGCTCACAGGGGCGTCATGAGGACGCTGAGTCTTGTCTCCGCCTGGCACGTCTTCGTGGTCTTTGTCAGAGACGGGAGGCTGAGAACACCCGCGGGGCGACTTGGACCCAGGCTCTGGGGTTGCATCCAGGCACCAGAGGAGGGAGCAGGAGGCTGAGGGGAGGGAAGTGGTTCAGGAGCCTGGGGCTGGGTCCCTGCTCTTCTGTGGCCTCCTGCTTTGGTCCTCATCAGGTCCCCATGGTGCTCAGAGCTGCTGCTTGCAGGCCAAAATCTGCCCTTAGATTCCTGCGGAGCCCATTCCACTCTTGTCTGCTGCTCCATGCTCTGGATCATCTCAAACCCAAACCCCTGGACTGTGGGGCTGATCCCTCCTCAGGGCCAGGATGGCTCATTAGAGGTCAAGCACCGGGACTGATGAGGTCCAGATAGGGTGCAGGATGCACTGCAGCTCCGGCGGCCGCTCTGCCCTCTGTGCTGCCCATGGGTCGGCTCTTGCTCTCTGCTCCATCAAAAGCCATCAGCTACTCCCTGCGCTTTGGGTTCCATGTGCATCTGTACCCTTGTGATCTGCACCAGAGCGCTTCCCCAGGAGCTCAGGAGCCCATACAAGGAACTGGAACAGTACAAGCCAAAGGGAAATTCATCACAAGGCACCTCATGCTCTGCACTCCATTACTGCTGGGCTGACTCGAAGACACCAGCTCACACCTGACGCACTTCCCCAGCCCTGAGAAGGAGGGCACGGCGCACACTCTGGGGCTGTGCCAGAGCAGGGGCTCTGTGATGGACACTGGCAATCAAAAGCAGGCGCAAAGCTGCAGAAGCACCACGGGGATCTAGCTGCCTCCCTTTCGTGGAGATCTACACGCACAGATCTACAGGGAGGTCCTGCCCATAGCTGAAGGAGGCTGATCCTGTAGCGGCTGCAGGGGCTGTAACAGCCCAGTGCCCATCAGGACGTGGTACTGGTGTCATCTTCTGAAGGAAAAGGCAGCATCTCTCTTTGCAATGATATCCACACTCAGACCTCCATTAGCACCTTGGAAGAGACCTGGATTCACGTCTTGGGACCTCCCTACTGCCCAAGAACTAGCCAAGGAGAGCCAGGACCAGCGACAGAGCTGGGGACATCTGAGGAATGGAGGGTTGGCAAAGCCAGGGCTCGTCACGCTCCCCAAGGCAAGAAGGCAGGAGGCAGGGAGAGGTGAAGCAGCTCCTGTTGCAAGAGGCTCCACAGGGAGCAAATAAACAGCACAGCCCCGATGTCAGTGACCCTGACTGCCTGCGCTGCAGCCCCGACTCCTGGCCTTGGGCCTGGAGGTACCGGGAGCCCAGACCCTGCCCTTGACAAGAGGGCATTGCCCTCTCCTGCTTCCCAGCCTTGCATGGGGAAGGCCCTGGGCCAGCAACAAGAGCAAAGCCCGCACAAGGGGACCCGTCAGATGACAGCTAAGGAGATGAGGAGAAGCACCGTAACTGATGCTCTCCTGACTCTTCTCAGTCAGAGTCAGTGCTAAAGCCCAGGTCCCACAAATGCCCTGCCCCATCTTCATAGAATCGTAGAACCATAGAATGCTTAAGGTTGGAAGGGACCTCTAGAGATCATCCAGTCCAACCCCCCTGCACACGCAGGGTCACCTACAGCAGGTGGCTCAGGACTGCGTCCAAGCGGGTTTGGAAGATCTCCAGAGAAGGAGCCTCCACAACCTCTCTGGGCAGCCTGTGCCAGGGCTCTGTCACCCTCACAGGAAATTTTTCCTGAAATTCCTGTGAAACTTTTGGTGCTTCAATCACAGCCCTTGCTCTCATGCAAGAAGAAACTCTTTTTTTCTTCGGAAACACCTCCCGGGAAAGGTGCCCTCTGACTCCTCAACACTGCAGAGCTGCCTCTCCGCCAGTGTAATTTGGAGAAGGGGAGTCATGAGAGAAATCCTCCGCAGAGCATTGGCCATGGGCTGCCTCAGAAAGCCAAGGGGGAAGAGGAAACGAGCGTCCTCGTTGGGGTCACTTGCCAGAGAGTGACTTGCTCCAAGAGGAGACTCAGTTGAGTCATTTGAAACAATGGAAGGAATTGGATTCCAGCCAAGGGAGAGGGATGATCCTTTAAGACAGAGCATTTCTTGATGTGTGCCCGAATGTGCAGCTTTCTTGGACACAGGACAATCCCAATCCTGGTACAGGTGAAACGGTGCCCTGCGTGTCCTGCTCTCACTGGCACTGGAAACACCAGGATGGAGCAGGGGGCACAGAGCTGGCACCACGTTTCCAGGAGTGGGAACAACACCTGGGGCCTGGATCGAAGGAGCAAGGGAAGGAATGGCCACCCCTTGCTGGAGGTTCCCAACAAGAGAGGAAGAGGCAGCAATGGCCAATGAGGACAAATTCACACCAGCAAGAAGGCTGAGGGGCCCTCTTGAAGCCCTGATTATTCCACAGGACAATCCTCATCTCCAGGCAGTACCCTGGGACACCGCAGCGTGCAGAACACCGTTTCCCACAGCACGAAAGCATCGGAAAGCAAAGGATGCTACAAACCCGAGTGAGGAGCGTCTCCTCGTGGTCTGCAGGGTACACCCAGCCGCTGCTGCACCTCTGCGTGGCGTTCAGGCCGTACGCCACGATGGCGTCGAGGTCCCGCTCCACCGGTGAGTACATGGAGCA
>VZSV01000002.1:15377431-15407447 GCA_013398735.1 Nothocercus julius
GGGGGGGGGGAAAACCAAAAGCCTGAATATTTTACATCTTCCATTATAATCTACAATACACTGAAGCTGTGAGGAGGATCCTTTTTCATGAACAGAGCATTGTCCTTAAAGTAGGAACTAACTTAAAAAATACCATCGGCTTCCAGACACAGACCAGAACCTTGCACGTCACCACCCCTCAAATTCTTAACGACGCCGGAAAAGAATCACAAACAGCATTGGCACTTACTGGAACACCACCAGAAAAAGAAGTTGTCTAGCACTGTAATACCCCAAGCAAAAACTTCCGATCGCTACCCAAAGCATCTGGAGATCTACAGAGTAAATAACATCACCTTCTCCTTTACTTATTTTCTTCATTTAAAGGGCTAAGGAGCATTGGTTAGTGTGAGCTGGGGCTCTCCAAGTCCTAGCTTGGGGATGGGGGAAATAACTTAAATAGGCACTCCGTTGTCTCATCTGCGCCATTGGAGTCCTACACCTCTCAGCACCAGTGCACAGAAGACCCGTGAGATCCTCGGCGCAAGCAGGCAGAAGGAGAAATAATACTGTAGCAAGACTAGCTGGTCTCTGCATCCTAAGGGTTTCCAGCACCTCCCTGTTCACCCCTGGGCAGCATGAAAACGTAGACTCCGGCCTGCTCTTCCTACACCAAGCAGCAGAAGTGCCAGAGCTGTTGCACACACGCGGCCGGACACCCACGTGGTCAAACGTGGCCAGCGCCAGCTCCTGACAACAGACACCTCTCGCTTCCTCACCCTGGAGAGCCTCGGAGCTGCTCTTCCTCCCAGACCCTCCTCTCCTTCGCTTCGCGCTCCTAGTGATGGGGTCGTGACTGGTTGGCAGCGCCCACTGGGACCTCCCCAACAGTCAACTAGAGGCTAAAGAAACAACGGTGGTAGAAAAAGAACATGCACAATACCCAGGAAGCTTCCACAGCTGCCCGTAGAGAAAATATATAAATATAGACTGTTCATCAGAAGACTTAGAAATAAAAAAAGTCCTAATCGAACCAGTCATCCCGTTTTAACACTCCATTTCTGCATTGTTTGTGGCCGATGGAAACCAAACACGTTTCCATCTGCGTGTTAAATTACAGGCTTACAATTTCTGTGTAGAAAACATCTCAGAGCCAATAGTAGTTACAAAGGCCAACTGTGAAACAGTAGGAAAAAAAATAATAATCAACACCATTTATTATTCACATATTGCATTACAAGTGTCTCTTATCAAACGCAAAGTATAATTTATATTATTCATGTAGAAATTCAAATGAAACACCACATAGAAACAACACCTAAACATGAGTGACATGGTTGCAGTGACATTCTGATCAAACGTTGAGACTTGGATTGCAGAGAAGGCAGACAACCCAAGCAAGTAGTGCAGGAGGGACAGTTCGGAGCTCGCTTGCCTAGTGTAGCGCTCTACTGGCAACTCTTTATTGCTGTAAAACACAACAGGGATGGTTCCACGGGTACCAGTTTGCAGAAGACTTGCAAACACATCAGGGAGGATTCGCACAGCCAGGCATCACAGACCGGGTTTCAAGAATGTTTGGTAGTGCATATTTTCCAAACGCTGAGTGACACAGAATTCCTCTCCCTCTGACCATCGGTAGCTTATGGATCATCTGGAAGATTCGTTTCCAGATGGCAACGCCTCATTCTTCTGCTCTAACAACAGACTACAGCTAAGGATGCAGAATGAAAGACATGTTTTGAGGAAGGACTGCTTAACGTAAATTGAAAGGTTCAGCCCTCATGCCATCCCCTGGCACTCATGTGGAGAGAACCAAAATGGTAAAAAAGAAAAATAAAATTAAGGCAATTTACAAAGGAAAGCTGACTTCTAACACCTCAAAGTCTAGGAACTTCTCAAAAACACAAACACAAGGGAAATATGCTCCCCCTTCTGTGGGTTAAGACTTGACTTGCTTTCTCAGGCGCAAGCATTCAAACCAGCAGAGGTCTTTTTTAAATACAACTGAAGAGAAGCAGATATCTCAGTACTCCAGGTGACCCAAACAGCATGTACACATTGGTGTTTCAAATGGAAGGGAAGCGGGTGAAGAACAAAAACAGATCCGTTCAGTATTAAAACTTGTGCAAAAACAGCAAGTGAGAAAAAAAAATGAAACCACATGTAAGCAAACATTTAGGCAAGATCATCAGAGCAGTGGAACCCCCTGCTTCGTACTCAGTAGTATTTTTCTTTAAAGTAAGGCAATAATAAAAAGAACATGCAGGCAATGATGCGTTGGATCTGCATGTCTGAGATGACAGATACAAAAACATGAGAGTTGTTTACAAAAGGTGTAAACGCCATCGGTAATTTCAGGAAGGTTTGTGATCCTATTAAGGAAACAATGTTAAAGCTTCTAGGAAGGGGGCTGTAGTTGGGGGCTGTAGTTCAATTCTTTGGCAGTAGTGGTTTTTTTAGGCTAACAGAAGCATTACGAATATGCACATGTGGGTTCTCAGTTGGGAAACATCTCCTGGGACCATTGTTTAGCTGATGCTGAGCTGTGCAAATCCTATAAGTTTGCCATCATCAGGAATATCCGAGCCTTCCACACCAGATGCCTGTAACACAACAAACAGAGACCAAATAGCAACACCCATGATGCATCCTCGGACACAGGAGAGGGAGCAGTTACAGGACAGCTTTGTACTGTACTCAGCAGGTGGCAGTATCCAAAGTTAAAATTGTGGTTTTTTTATTATTTTTTAGGTAGGAAGGGCTGGGACTGAAGTTTTGCCAATGTCTGTTCCAACTAGGGCTATTTGCACTATCCCGGGTGAAAAAAACCCTCTCCTTACCCACAGAAACGGTCAGAAGTGGCACACATTTGTTTACCTACCAAAAATCAATTATACCTTTGCTTTGCCACTGTAATTACCACTCCATTTCAATGCATCTGAAGGATTCATCTGCTGTCGTCACTCAGCATCTGGCTTTTCTTCCACCTCCTCTCAAAGACAAGGTATCCAGACCCTCCCCATTCGCTTCCTCCAAGAAAGGATTCAGTGGAATTTCTCTGTCCACTTACCTGCCCTGAAGCAATTCTACCCTTTGGGGCAAGCAAGCACTCCAAGCACAGAAAATACTTCTGCAACACTTTAATACCCTTATTGGCTAGGATAAGGGAACATTTGGGTTAACACATCAACTCACTTAGTTATTTAACCCAGCTGCAGCTCAGAGGACACAAGCTAGGAGTCTGCATTGGCTAATGTGAGAAGATCAGTGGGGACCTTCAGGAATGAAGGGAGGATTCAGAGTGCATACATCAGATGCCTACAGTTTGACATTATAGGCATCTATATGCAGCGCTTTATTTGCACAAGTGACAACTTGCTCAATTAGGGAACAGGAATAAATACCAGTTTGAAAGTGACGGATCTGTTTGCTTGGGGCTCTTCCACAATTTTCTGCAAATTAGCTGCAACTGAAATCACACACACACAAAAAATGGGCAAACATTAGGACAGGCTAGAGAAAAACATCCCAAACTCATTAAGGCCTCTTTCTACTACTCAGCAAGTTTAGAACATTTAAGAATACAGGGATAAGAGAAAAAAAAAAAAAGTTTGGTCTCAATTAGATTTAAAGTCTGCTTAATCTAAACATTTATACTGAAAATGCTGTCACTTGTTACTACGGTTCCTTTCCAAAGGTATTTTTGCTTTCCTGGAAGTGGTGGGATTAGTATTAATAAATGGCCCAACTGCACCTGGAAATAGCACTAGCAGCATCTCCAGATGTTGGGGCCAGTATCTAAGGAACAGTTTTGTTTGCTCTAGTGAAAATACACAGGCAGTGTTGACAGCTTAAAAGTCTCACCTGCTGTCTAAAAGGATGCATTTAGTTAGCAGACCTGCTATTAATCTAGTTATTCAAAAGTGCTTGTAGTGCAGCAACACGTGTTGCTGCCTTAGGCCAACTATATCACATGCACAGGACACTTCCTTCCTCAGCCCTACCAGTGTGTGCAAACACTTAAAATAAAAAGCCTGGCTGATTCCAGTCCCAGACCTCTCTTGCGCAGAGCCTGTAAGCAGTACAGGCTTGTGCAGCAATTTGGCACTGTATATATGTCAGATGAGGTCAATTTAACTAATACTGTTAGACAGGAAAAGTTAAGGATTTCAGCTCAGGGTGAAGACATAACGCATTGATTTGGCTTCATTTTGTATTACAAGGAACATTTTCTTCATAATGTTTCCAACCAGATAATACTGATGTGGATGGGGGCCCAAACGTACTGGTACAGAACTGCCACTAGAATTAACAGCAGTTTTGTAGAGCCATTGGAGTGGAGAATCAAGGCCACAATGAACTGTCCTAGTACCCACAGATTAGGTCACTTAAACATGCAAAAGTGACTAAAACGGTTAGGGAAGAAAAAAAAATAATAGGCAATTACCTATTACCAGATCTCTGCCATCAACAAGACCTGCCGAAATAAGTTCTTGAGATACACCATCAGCAGTATCTGTTGAGGAGAAACACAAGAGCCAGTCACTGCATAATAGAAAATAATAGAAAATCCAACTGATTATGGCATTGCACAGAAACCTAAGCCTGTATCAACCAAACAGCAAGAATATTATGCTTATACGACACAGATATTAGGGTGTAGACTGGGTGCATCTTTCTTTTCAAACTTTCTTTTTCTAACACTGAAAATGCAAATGTCTCTACTGAGCTTAAAAAAGAAGGTATTGAATATTCACAAGACAGTGCAATTCCAGACCTGCTTCCTTCCTACACTTTTATCTACAAAGTATCCAGGCTACACTATACTTTGCATGGGGAGAGTCCCTAGTTTCCTCAAAGACTTCACGGGCTACCTGTTGTAGGGCTGATATCTGATATAACGTTAAGATCCAAGCTTGCCTATCTTCTCAGCAATACAAGGTGGACACCATTTGTGTTAGCTACTGCGTGGCAGTTCAGTGACCCTGTGGAGAAACAGGCTGTCCAGATATAGGGCTGCAGCCCAGCAAACAGCAATATCTGCACTGAGAGGTTCTTCAGTCATTCATCTTTGAGCTACCTTTGTTTTCATGGCAGGACAAAAGCCACAGAGGGCAAGGGAGGAGACCCCTATGTACCTCTGTTCCTCTCTCTATGTTAACTACACTACTGCTTAAAGCACTGTGGAGAGACAGCTTGGAACTATGTGTCAAAGTGAGCTGGAATTCATCAAAGGGCTACCTCAGTTAACCTCAGTTAAAGCCACGGCATTTTTTACAAAAGAGACCTCTTAATGCTCCAAGCACTATCTCAAAGTGCTCAGGAACAGTCAGACTTAATGCAAGGTCTGGAAATTCCAGCCACGGCCTTTAGGAAGTGAGTGCACACGCTGTGGACAAACCTTCTTACAGTGTGTCCATATACACACCTGTACAACACCAAAAAATGAATCCCCCTTCACCAAAGCCACCTTCACATTCTGGCTCCCCCCATCAGCTCACCTCTCCCTGGGGTAAATTCAAAACGAATATCGTTGAGTTCTTTTTTTGAATTCCTGGGGAAAGAAAAAGAAAATTTTATTTAGAAGAGGCTGTTCCATTTCATTGATTATTGACCCAACAAAAGTGCTGCCACTGAGGAATCAGCAGGTGAGAATTGTATTCTCTACACCCTTCCTCCTCAATGAGCAGAAACCTTTTGACCTGGGTTTGTGCCTAGAAGCAAGGCTCTCCTTAACAGTTTCACTGTCAACCTGAACAGGCTGAAGCTCAGACTGTATGACGGCCACCTCTAGTTTAAGGCCACATCATTCCACTGCCTCTTAACTCACAGTGGTCAGAGTTTGTCCTTGGAGCACATCCTTTGGAAGAAGGAAGTACCAACTCACTCTGTAGGTGCACACAGACGTTACGTAACTGTCCAGGAATGACCAGGAGATGATGAACCAGTTCCAGCCCAATGCCTATCAACCCAAATGTCTAAGGAGATGAGAGGCAGATTCCTTAAACCACAAAGCTCATCGTGTATAATGACGGTAGAGAGGACTTGCAATCCTTTCTCTCCATATTCCTCAGGACTCTGTGTCCTTACCTTAACCTTAGTACAAGACTGATGGGAACCTTCGTATCTTCTTGTACCGAGGCTGCAGCAGGGGCAGGTGGGGCCTGCAACAGGAATAAATTGTTTTAAAGCAAGTTCATATTCCCTTTCACTAGTCTTGAAACTAGAGATAACCTTGAGCAACTATAAACACAAAATATCAGAAGTTTCACACATCACTGAAATTATGACAAGGCAGACTGATTTTCAAATAGGTGAACTTTATCCTCGCACTGTAATTAATCAGGTAGTTCTCTCTGCGCTAATTTTTAAGGAAGAGAAAAAACATTTGGCTTTGAGATATGCCAAACCAGAACACCAGAGTAGATGTTAAGTATAAAGAGACTGCTTGCTTTGCCTCAAAAATTAAAGTTTTCGGGAGCTCGCTGCAGTTTCAAGACATCCTATGTTTTAATCCTTGCCCTAAATATCTGTTCTTCAGAAACCTCATAAAAATGCGAAGAGCATCTAAGAAAGAAATTAACAGCAGATTAGCATAAATTCTTAATAATTTTATGAAACAAAAGGCTCTTTTTGAGAACAGCTAGCAGCAATTTTATAGATATCTGTTTTCCCATCTAAATTACTTCTGATTAATTATTGGCACCTGCAGTCAAAGCATTTTGTATCGTTTACAGCAGATTTCCAGTAAGAAAGATTGAACAGGTTTCCATCTTTATAGTGTTTGTGCTGTTTACAGGAACGAGCTAATTGTTAATCAGACTCCACACACAAAAAAAGTTTGGTCACTTTTCCATTATACAAGTGATCTATACTACACATGCTGATCCTGAGGTTTTAAACCTGCAGTAATTAGGCAGACGAGGATGACAATTTCAGCCTGAAAATCTTAAACAACTACTACTTTTTAAAAAATCATCTGGATCACATCTTTCCCCCCCCCGCCCCGAGAGAAAATTTAACCTCTATTTCATCTGTTGCTGCTCTTGTGCTAATGATTCAGCTCAGGGCTACTGACCACAATCTTGTTTAATTTAAAGCCAAAAGCATTGCCAGGTCAGTGAAAACAAGCCTGAAGATCTGCAAAAACAGTAATCCACCAAACTACAAGAACTAGAGGAAAGCTAAGAGCAGCACCACACTGACCCTGAGGTGTGTAGCTCACCTTAGGACAAATACCAGCAAATCAGGTAACAGGCACCAGTGGCAGGAAACCCTACTAAAGCAAATCAAAACCTTTCCACCATTTCCCTTGACACCATGGTGCTATGCTGATTTACTGATCTGAGTTTACTGGCCTTCACTGCTATTGCTGCTTCAACTGTTGCCTAAAATTCAGGGATTAAATCATTGGCCCTATTTCAAACGATGCGAAAGGGTTTGATTTAAGCATTAGCTCTAGCTTTAATGTAGCCAAGAATACGCCAGTCCCCAACTCTGCTATTTCTGTTTAAGGACTAATGTGCTGTTTATAATGGTTTTGTAAACAGGAACATGAGCTGGCTGCAGTGAAGCCAGCCATACATAACTTCCTTTAAAATAAAAATTAAGAAATGCTTCTAGGAAGGAGTAGCCTCAAGGGTTAATTTTCTGCACAGCACTGCCAAGCCTCTTGCCCTGGGCCTGCCAATGGATCAAACTAGCTTGGCCCTGTCCAACAGCAACTGCCTCTCCCCATCCAAGTATGAACATTAGTGTCTTTTATAAAGAAGTGTCATCATCCAAGTGCCTGGCAAACTCTGCAGGGCTGCAGTCAACCGCAAGACGTATTCCAAGTATTTTAGTAATTATTTGGTTTGTCTATTTTTCTCCCTTTAACCCAATCAGGAGTTCTTTCCTGAATTTGGCAGGCCTGCCTATTTGATCCATATCCTACCCTTTGGGATGACACAGATAATAGGAGAGGGACTTGTCAAGCTTTTACATTCCCTATACTTCCCCTCAAGGGTCCCGCCTCCCCTCTTCGCCTCCAGACAAGCAGCTTCCCTGCTTTTAACTCATCTTAGTCCTACAGCTTTAAACAGAAAGGTGAAGTGCAAGTTTGAAGGCTGGCAGGAAGAGTTTCGATACTTACCTGGGCTGCTGCCGGTGCTGCTGCAGGAGCCTGGCTAGGTGCAGGGACAGCAGCTTGAGGTGGTGCAGGTACCTGTCCTGCTGCCTGAGGTAGTTGAGGAGTCTGTGCTGGAATATTGAGTGAAGGACCTTGGGGTTCAGCTGCTGGGAAGAGCTGCAAGCAGAAAGGTGTTTTAATGGGAAAAGGAATTTAACAGACTTCAGGCTCAAGCATCTCCTTTCCACAAAGTACCCGTTAACCAAATCACTTCAGGAGCGCTGCCAAAGGTATTCCCTAGCCTACAAAACACTAAGACCAACCCCAAGTTGGTGTTCAACGGTTTTAATGTCTCCTCATGCCCTAGGACCCCTCTTGCCCTGAAATATTCAGCTTATCAAGGAAGGACAAGAAAACACTAGAACAGCATGACTATAGATCTTGACCAAAAAATTACACACTGCAGCAAGCAAGGCTGGAGGCACACAGACCATAGCCCAGTACGGAAGGGTTCTGCATCCTGCAGTTTCCCCTTTTCCAAAATCTGACTCCTGCTGATATTTCCTAGTAGCCACAAAACCAAACCACAGCATCTGCTTTGATTCGAAATTCCATTCAGAGAGCAAAGCACAGCAAATCAAAAAAAGCATTTGCTGATAATTTATCTGTTTCCACACAAATGTTAAGAGTCAGAGCACTTTAGATATTTAACTGAAATTAATTGCAGTTTATTTAAAATTACAGAACCGGAACTGACTGCAGGCTTATTTGGGATCTCCGTTTATGTTCAATCAACCCCCGGAAACAGATGAAGTTAGACCAGGACTCCCTAACCCAAAACTAATTTCTAGGAGATGACTCTATTTACCTTTCCACACAGATATGGAAAGGAAAGGAAATAACTCAGTCTCTGCAGGATAAGCAGCCTCTACCACTGAAACATAAGACATACTATATCGGACAGTGCCAGGGCTGAAGGCAGATGATAAAACGCAATTGAAGCTTTCTTTGCCATCATCTGCCCTTACAGACTTGCTTCACAGTCCCAAGCTTAGTTTCAAACTTTAAAGCTTTTTTTTTTTTTTTTTTTTTCTTTTTTGCTTTAAACCAAGCAAAACAGGTTTTCAACCAAGCAAAACAAGCATTTCAAAGATCTGCTTTGTTTTTTTTAAGGAAAATCAGATGACTCTTGTTTTGTTCAGATTGTTCTTGGGGCTGATTATTTTACAACGGACTTTTGCCATGGCAAATAAAGTTGAAAAGATATTCCCCAAAGCTACTTAGAAAGATCTCCGGACCTGAAACAGCGAATGATACATCTTGTAGGGAGGTTTTCAAGTAGAGCTTAGCTAGGAACTAGCTTCAAGTTCACACAGTGCTGTTTTTTTCAAAGGGTAATAAATAGCAAATAATCAGAAATAACCCAAAGGCATCAACTAGGAGCCATCATTTTGAGAAGCTGTTTGCAGTTATAACTTACCTCAGAATTCTGTACAGATTCTTTCACTCTGGGAGACTAAAACAAAAGAAAAAAAAGTGTCATTGCATGGACAAAAGGGAAAGTCACTGACTTGCCAGGACTCTTCTAAACGATACCGAATATATAAAGTCTACGCAACTTATTCCAAGTTGTGTATATCAATTAAGATGTATTAAAAAAAGTGAAGCTGCATAATTTGTTGGCAACCTAATCATATCACAGCACCCAGAAACACACTGCCATATTTCAGGACTTGCAGTTTGCATCTATGCAGTAACATACAATATATAAGCTGCTATACTTGTTAATAGACAGTAAAATCAAGTACTCTTGAAGGCCCCTTGGATCAGATCACATTGTTTGGATTTAAGTACACTGAGATGGTAAAATCCATTTTAAGCTATCCAAGTCTTACACACACACACAGAATGATAAGCAGCACAAATCTGTCTTGCAGAATTTCACTGGAAAAAAAAAAAATATTTTCATATCCTTGGGAAACCAGTTTGCAAACCAACTTGTTTAAACCACAGCAAAGCCTGGAAATCAGCTCCATGTGCTGCTTTACAGAAAATACTCCTTTGCTTGCTCTCCCTGCCCTTGAACTCTGCAATATGCTGCACTCTCCATGAGGAAGCAGAAAATCAGCAGTTCAAAAGTGCCACATAAAGATGACTGGAATGGAAAGTGCAGTCAGAGCAGAACAAGCAATCTCTGTTTATCAGTGAAACAAAGATACCATGCACTAGTTATTCCACATGAGCTAGAGCTGATTGCCAGTACCACTGGAAAGGAAGCCTGAAGAACTCTGGAACTGAGAGTCTGTTGCTTTGAATTACAAGAGGTCAAATTACAGCATGGAGACAGTGGGAAGGCTTGGTCTATGCTGGGGTTAGCAAAAAAAAGTTCCTTCTCTGCATACTAGTCTAGAAGACAGCTCTAGTACAGTGAGAGTTCAACACAAGAACAAAAATCTTATCATGCCACTAACTTGGCTGATGCCAGTTTATGCAATAACTTAACCAGTACAGATCAGGCCAGTTTGTAATGTACTACCCAGAGGCTTCCCATGAAAGAAAAGTGGTCTTAGTCTCACAAAAGCAAGCTGCAAAAAGCCCTTGGGACAGAAAGGGAAGGAATAGTTCCTTCACAGTGACTAAGTACAGATATTGTCAGGAAAAAAGAGCCATGCAGCTGGAAAGGTGAAATCCATCCCAGAGCATTAAGCCCTCTCGACAGCTACCAGGGAGGATGGAAAGGATGGCATTGCTCCTGGAGGGGAAGAGCAGCTCTCCACCCCTGCAGACCGCGGCTCTAGCGCTGTTCTTCCAGGCACAAAGCTCGTACCTAAGCATGGCTGGACACCTCGAGGAATAAAAGAAGCCTGTCTGAAAGATCACAGCGTGCTAGACAGTGTGCGGGTGACAGCAGAAACACTGGCCCTGTCTCGTGGTTGACAACTAACTCAGGAATGCGGCAAGCAGAGGGAAACTAAGGAAAAACGTGGACAGAAGGGAAGCAAGACAAACGTTAAAAGAGGTTTACCTAATTAAGGCACAAATATGATGCCTTTGGGTATGTGTTTAAATAAGCTCTAATTTACTTTTGACCCTGTTTAGAGAGGATGCAAGGAGCCAGGGAATCATGACAACACTGCCATGAGCACAGCACGCTCAGATTTAGCAATGGAAGGTGAACAATTTAACATATTTTTTTCTTGCATATACAGCAACTCCTGTAATGTAAATTCAAAACTTCAAAGGGGATCATCGAGGGATCATCAAAACCTATCGCACGCTGTACTTAAAACAAGGCCCCAAGCTCCCCAGGGGTGTTTAAACATACTGCAGTTACAAAAATAAAGAGACAAAAGAGCTATCACCGAGCTCAAGAACCAACCCTGAGCTGTGAAATTGCTGCTCTGCCTTCCTCACTTTCTTCATCTAGCTCATCATCGCTCCATTCCCAGCCACCATCTTCAGTCTTATGAAGGCGTCCACTGGAACCTGGGACTCTCCGGACCTACTCGGCACAAAAACACATGACTACATGAAGCAGGCAATATCAACAGTGGATTTTTTGTTTTCTCTTTTAACGAAAAAATAGCACAAGAGCATCCTCGGCTTGTGCTCAATCTGCCTGCATGTTTGAGGATTTTATTAGGATGTTTCGGCCTACATCTAGAAAATGTTGCAACTCCGTGTTGCTCATCAAAAATGTGAACAAAAGCATAGAAACTAGCACAACTGTAACACAAAATAAAGTCCATGTTTTTTTTCAATACCTTTTTGGATCTTTCAGTGATTGTTGGTGCTCTCTGCAACATCTTCTCTTGCAAAAATTCTTTATTCTGCAAAAAAACCCAAACATTCACATTGCTGAAAATGCTTTTTGTTTCCTTAAGTGCTTCTGATAATGAAAAATTGTTTCATAAACTATTTTCAATGGTAAGTGTTCTGCATGCCTTTGTTGTTGGTGGTGGTTTTTTTCAAATAACTGGGCTGTAAGGGGAAACATACTTTCCTCCTTTGAACTACATTTTCTGATGCTTCATTCCAACTACTTTTTAAGCTAGTGATTGCACTTTTCTTCTGTAAAGTGATACGGAGTTAATAAAAAGTTGTATAAAAGTGTATCTGGTTTACTGCAGAGCACTGCTGGATGTATGATGTCACAGTATTTGATACCTTAATGAGCCACTGGGCATTCTTCCATTTGCAGCTACCGCAACACTTGAATCCAGCCACTTTTCTGGGAGTAGGGGCAGGATGCAGGAAGCCCAACACAGGATAACAAGACCCAGGAACTGGAGCAGCCTGAGTTACCATGTGGTTCAAGAAATGTGCAGCACATGCGATGTTCAGAGAGGAGGCGAATGTGGTGATCACAACAGATTAAATCTTGGGATCCTGCTGTGATGCTTTACTATATATACATTAAATCCACACTGTATTTATATGTGATAACAAGCATATTAAAACTGGACTCTCCTGTCTTCAAATCACAGCTGTCAGCCTGGCAGTGGCTGAAGGCTGAAAGCAATTTAACACTTGCTGTTCCCTGGTTTGGCTTTCTGCTTGGGGCGCTGGTTTAAGTATTGCCTCATTTACCATAAAGCTAATTTCCTATCACCGCATATGCTAATATGTTGCTCTGCAGCAGCTTAATGAGAGCACCAAGGAGATTTTACACACAGTGAAGTATAACACGAGCCCAAACTAGTATGAGCCAAATGCAGAAAGGTCAGCAATGCATAAGCCATCTCCTTGTCACTTTGAACACCACGCACGTACAGACGCGGACAGTTCAGTTGCCTAAAATCCCATTAAGGTCACTGAAAACCCAGTTGATACCATCAGCAGCCCAGACAGCAATTAAATATGCCCTAAAGCAAACTCCTACATTTGGTAAATTGGATGGCATCCGAGACCTCCTTGGTCGCATTTATTAGATCTCTGTGAACTTTAAAAGGACACCCAGCTCCTCTGTAGATGCCTGGATATGGACACTTCCCTTTAATCATCTTTATCTGTGAGCTGAAAACTACTTTCATTAATTGGTAAAGCTACTGCACCATCCCAAATACCAGATACCTTTTTGACAATTTAACCTGTGTTCTACCACAAAAATCATGTATTTTAAGGTCACAAACATGGCATGGATGAAAAAAATAAGTCACACTTCCTCATTCCCATGCAGATATAAATTCTCCCCTTTACTATTTCTGTTTCTCTCCCCACAAAAAAAATTCCCCCATTAAACTCCAGGCAGTAAGCACATAAATGCTGTTTGTTGCCAGTCCACTGCAATCTACTCATCAAGGCTAGAAATAGGAGTTTTCTGCTGTTTTGTAACATAGTATCTTCATTTTCCATGAGGCAATATATGGTAAAATAGCATTCATTGTTTTGCATACAGCCTGATTATAGGGGGTTCTAAAATATAAGTTATATTTACTGCCACAGAGACATTCATGGTTGGCCATACAGCCAGAACGGCACCATTACAAGAGAAGATAAAACCCCCAAACCCACTGAAAGACATTTAAATGTTCCAGAATTTCTAGGTAATTCCTCTTAATAGCATGAGATACAGAATAGACGTCTCATTTTCTGCCCATTCACAATGGCCCATTCAAAGCATCCAGATACGCTGGCTCTAAATGAAACAGACATCCTACACTCATGCCAGTAACGCTTGCACCATATTTATCACACTTCAGAGAAATCCTCCCCACAATCTCTGCACAGATCTACTTAGGAAGCGTTTTCTTACCTTCGCTTTTGTGAAGAATTTGTGTCTTAAGAGTTCTGCTGCTGTTGGTCTGGCAATAAAAACAGATGTAGAGAAAGCAGTTAAAAACATTGCTTTTCAATGCAAGTCTTCCAGGTGGCTGCAACTTGCAAATAACATGAGTGACAGAAGGACATCGGCTTCTCCTGCACATTTCCCCTAAGACCAGTCAGTGGAAAAGCAGCGAATAATTCAGGGGTGGGAGGAAAAGGGGAGAGAACTCAAATCTTTTAGGTACTTCATTATATATTGTAAATCGGTCTATTAAATGTAGATGCAATGATCCACCTCTGCCTAGTAGAAAAGAAACAATTAGGACTTATTTTCCTCTTTAAGTCAGACTTAAATACTGAAAAGTAGAGAGGTGTTTCAGTCAGTTGAGAAGGAGCTTTCTAAAGTCTCAGGGTTATATGAAGATGCTCACAGCATTTCCCCTGCTGCAAACTGCTTAAATAGTAAGAGAAGGTGATTAGGGACTTACTGAGGCTACTCATCATAGCATTTATTTCAACTCAGACCATGCCAACAAAGTCATCCATCTTACAGCAAGGGAATGCTGAAAACCAGCTGCAGCAACTTCTCATTCCCTTTAGCAACCCACACACCTCACTGCAAGCTGCTTTTCACGGGCAGACCTCCTGCTCGCTGAGGCCGGGCGATTACAGCAAACATTGCTGGTGCTTGAGACGAGAGGAGACACGCAGCAATTGAATATGTAATGTTTAATTCTCATCAGCACGCATTCTAACCCATAGGGAAAGCATATGCTTTAAAAACGGGAGAGAAAGTATCAAGCTGGGAAAAAGAAAACCCTTGCTGTCAGCATTTATCAAACACTTAACGGGATTCATTAAGTATTTCAAATGCAAAGCTTGTTAGAAGAGAGAGATCCCATCTCGCTGTGCGTGCGAAGCCTTTGTTCCAAAATCTGTCACAAGGGGAGAGTCAAAAACATCTTCATTATTACTATTTTATGAAGGGACTTTTCTCTTTCCAGAATTAGCTTGCTTAGCAAGGAAAAAAAAAAGATAAAGTTTGCAGAAATGCTCATTTCTTTAACTTCGCGTTTCAAGGAGCATTATTTTTAAATGCAGGATGGACGTTTCTCTCAAGCAGCAGTGCTGAGGACTGGCTACAGAAATACAGAAATAAATGTGGTTATGAACATGGCTACAGGCAGCTAGACCCTCACGTAGCTTCAGATGATGCCACAACACAAGGACACGGTGCTGCACCGGGAACCACAACGTATGCACCACCTCCTTAGGGATTTTCCTAACAACACCGCGAAATCGAGCTGCTCTTACAAGAAAGACTGAAGGCAGAATTGGGTCACTTCAGCAACTAGTATTGACGAAAACCCACTGGGCAAAATCTGTCACATAGAAGGCCTTCTTGCACTGGCAAATTTGAAAAACATCCCCAAGTAAATACACGTTGCCCAAGACGCAATTTCTGATTTAAAGACGCAACTGTTTCGATTAAAAACATGAGCACTGCAGAGCCCTGCTGGAGGTGGCGAGAGGGAGAGCAGTGCTACACGAGCAGAGCAGGATGCATTCCCAAAACCCGAAAGACGCGTGTCTTGGCCAGCCACAGTGCCAGACATTTATCCTTAAAATAAGAACAGCCAAGAGACTCTGCTGCCACACAGCAGGACTGGTGCATGCCCTAAAAGGCTGACGAGTCAGAGAGCACAACAGCTTCACAAGCAGGACATGATGAGTTGGGTTTGTTAAGGTTTATTTTTATGTTGGCAGTCAACTCTTACCTTTTTTCGGGGTCTTTCTGTAGACATGATGAAATCATCTTCCTAAACGACTTCCCGTACTTCTTCAGCATCTCCTTATCTTGCACACCAGTCTCCAAAGACGGAGGATCATTTTGTAGCGTCAGCATTAAAACCTAAAAGAATTACATCTATTGGCAATGAGATTTTCTCGGCCTTTGTTAGAGGCAGATTGTGAGAGAGCAGTATTTTAAGCAAGCATTTTCACTCAGCAGCCAGATAAATAAGGACTGTTTCCCGATGGTGGCTTTCTGAGGATAGTCTGAACACAGACTGAAGGTTTTCCTACAGTTTGGGCTGCCACCTCCTATTAAACAGGTAGTGAGAGCACATCCACTACCTCTCCCTCAAGGCAATTAGAAGGTCTTTGCTACCAGTGCTTGCTAAGCTTGAAGAAATAATTATTTTCAAGGCCTTTATACGTTTGTGACTTAAGAAAGGTACAAGAGGACACAGAGAGTCACCTTCTCCTCTTCACTGGGGGTCAGGCTGATCTCTTTCCCTAGTCCTAGCCCCCAGCCTACCTCCACATGCAATGTTGGGAGGCGCTTTTGGGTCAGTTGGGTGCAGTGAAGGTGTAAGAACAGCAAAATGCAGGATTTCTTAGCTAGAAATTAATAGTGTAAAAGCAGAAGGGCTACATGAAAGATACAGGGATTCTCTTTCATGTAGCACTGAAACAGCAGGTGAAGTCCCTTCTAACACAAGCACCCATCAAGCCAAGCTGATTATTTCTTTTGCAGCCCTCATATTTTGAAGGAAAGGAAAAAAAATTACTCATTTCCATTTTCACTTGTCACCTACTTACAGATAAAAGCCTATTTTTAGAAAGGGAAGCAGCACAGAGCACATTTAAATAGCTTTCAACAGCTATATCGCTTAGGGCAGCGACAGACCATCAGTCTAGCTGAAATTAAACAGTCAGTCCGCAACAGAATTCCCTGCTTTTTTTTATTCCCCTTCAAAGGGTCACTTAATGGGTGGGACGTTTTGCTGCATAACAAAAATTAAATCCGCAGCAAAATGCAATTACATTCAACAGATAAAAGACAAAAGCCTTCTTGCAGGTTGCATTACTGCAATCCATATCTAATAGAAGTGGAGATTAATAATTCTTTCCACCACCTAACAACATATGGCACTAAGTATGCGACCCTTGTATTCAAAGCTGCAACTCATGCATTCAAAATACAGTGACTGGAGAAGGGCAAGCAGAAGCTACTGCAAAATGTTACTAAGAATCCAAGTGCAGAAGGGAGCACCAATAAAAACAGTGGCACCTAAATCAGCAAGGTATTTCCCTGAACTTATAATTGATTTGCCACAATCATCAATATGGTGCTATCTTCAGCTGCATTTCTAAAGCACTTGGCTGTTCAAAACTCTCTGCCCAGAGCTGATGCAAGCCTTAAAATTAATACTGTTCCTACAAGAGTTAAACTAGTGCAAAGTCTTGGTACTTAAAGCCAAGTATACAGACGTTCCTGTCTAATTTCTTAGGAGCTATTGGACTCCCCCAAATCCACTGCAGCTTGAGTGATGGGCAGGGAGGTGCCCAGGTCCTAGAGAAGTGATGCCCACCTTGCAATATTTTAGCAGTTAAAGCACTCAGAAAAGGAAAGTTTGCCTCAGAGAAGCCTAAAATTATACCCATAAGCCTCAAAGTTCAGGTTAATAACCTAACCAAAAGGTTTTCTGAAAGGGCTTTCCACTCCCTCCTGCTCAATCTGATAGAATTTGCACCCAGGAGTAGAAGCAAAGTGGTCTTCAAAGGGGTGGGAAATACAAAAGGGGCTCAATTTTATGAGCATGACAGGGCCTCAACAGATCTCATAAGGGGCTAAGAGATCTCAAAGCTCACTTGAAGGAAGGATGCTCCAAACTCCAGATGATGAGATGGACTCTTAACTAAGATACAGACTCCCTGAAAGAGCAGATGTTGGAAGAGGCTCCTGATTCAAGAAAATTAGCTAAATCATCATGATACAATTCGTATTTCTAGATACTTAAAAAAAAATGTTTTTTGAAGCATCAAAGTTTAAAGAAGTTTCCATATTTTAGCTTCAATAAAATATAAAATGCCATGCAACCTCACTAATATTGAAAAGCCCTGTCTGGGCTCAGTGATTAGCAGGACTGTACCAGTGTTAAGGAATTCCTTTTGGGATAAATGGTAACAGCATTTCTGAGGAGGATTATCAATGCAGAAGGGATAGCTCTCTCTTCCACTACCACTAGATGCCAGGTAAGATGTTCTGAATCGCTAGTTGTAGCCCTAGAAAGATGTGTTGTCTTCAGAGGCTTCAGGACTGAGGCAAGCAACAGTGTCTCCATGAACGAAGAGCCTCGCATGTCCGAGGATCTAAATAAGAACCACACACTGCTTAAGAAAACTGATAGGTGTTTTGTTTTCTTTTTGTGTTTTTAAGGTGACTTCACACAAATTTAAGATCCACAAGTGCAAACAGAGAAGGACTAGTACTGTTCAAGACCACTCACCTTCATGGGTGGGTATTTATGGTAAGGGGCCGCCCCCGTAGCCAGTTCGATAGCGGTGATTCCAAAGCTCCAGATGTCTGCCTTGAAATCATATCCTCTGACCTGAAAAACAGTAGGGATGTCAGCACGAGCATCTGTTGCTCTCCTGCAGCACAACTCCTTTCTTTAGCCCTTGCTTATCACACATCCTTTTGTCCTTTCCCCTCATTTCTCAGGAGGGATTCGGAGAGAGCAGCGCCTTAACGTTACGTGCAGATGTAAGGAACACTTGCTTCTCATCCCATTTCCTTATATTTTCAAGTAGAAAGTGTGGTAAGTGTCACAGTCTATTAAAATTACAGACTGTTGCAGCTAGGATTGCCTTATCACGCACTGCTCAAAACATGCAAAGTAAAAGGGCACTGGGTTCAACCAAGCTCCAGCTTCACCAGCAGAGAGTGTCATTGAGCACCATGAGGGAGGGTTAACTTACTGTTAATAGATGGTGGGTTATTCCCCGGCGATATTTGCCTTTATGTGACGCTTTTAGTCAACCACTTAACGAGCAAACACGCTCGATCCTGAGACTTTCGGGCTGGAAAGTAGAGGCCAGCTCAGTAAAAAACCCCTCATTCCTGCCTGCAGAGTAATATTTCCCTCCACCGTATTTTTTTTGCAGTGATTAACTGTAATTTCTTCAGTTGACATTAAGCACAGACTTGTTCAGGGAAATTTATAGTATTTACTTCCCCTCAAGTACAGGAAAAAAATACTGCACAGGCCAAGGCAGTTACTTCCTCGCTATCATTAGGTAATATTTTGGCACTTGCTTTCTCGGCTGCAGGGGACGGATGTTGTGTCCTAGCTTCAAGAGCCACAAAATCAGAGTGCTTTGGCTGTTTGAATTGCTTCCCACTGAACTATGGAAAAATTAATACTGAATCAGAGCAAAGCTAATAGGGATACTGTGTTCAGCCAAATTAACAAGCTTTGAGAAGACGTGCACTGTGTCAAAACCGAAAATGTGGCTCAAACTACCCTTGAGCTGGTCTTGAATTTTGAGAAGCAAAACACACCTCCTTTTTCCACAACTTTACAAATTATTTCCTATAGTGATACTACAACTGAATTAAAATTTTTTGTGCTATAGCAAGAGCACTGCACCTTCCACTGATTTCCCTTTTTTTTTTTTGGGCATCATTTCCACTGGTCTTGAACATCTGGTAGGGTCCTGAAGTGCTGCAGTTCAGGGATGCCATAGTTTGAATGGGTTTCAAATAATTTTAACTGAAGACAGATACCTTCAAGTCTTTATAAAAAGATAGTACAGGAGGAAATATGCTATAGGTTTCATAAATTTAAGTTTCCTCATTCTATTTTTTTTTTTTAATTTTTGAGAATAACTTTGGCACAATACTTAGTTTTCTCTCTCAGATAACCCGGCCATAAATCCATACACTGTGCAATTTCCTTTTCTCCAGCAGCGTTTATTAAACCACATAATCCTGCTTGCAAATGAAAATTTGCAAGTTCAAAAGTTTCTGTAGCAGTTCTTTTTGACATTTATGAAGCCACTAATCCACAGTTAAGTTATAACAGCTTTTAATTTTCATCACCTTTTTTTTTTTTCATAAATCGGTCCAAATGAGCATATTTTTCTAAACCAGAATAGCAGAATATCATGTATTTTCATACTAAAGGAACTTGACTCTGCTGAAGTAAAACAAACAAAACTGAGGCAAAAATCCCTACATAAGGGAGGCCAACCTACAGCAACCCCTTTTTTCCTCTCCATCAGATACGATGGCTCAAAGTGACACCTGCTGGAAGACACCAAGATGATATAAGCAGACTTGGAAAGATTTCTTTGGAGCATCCCAAATATCCTTACCATCTAATCCTCGCAACAAGTTAAAAGCTCACAGCCTTCGAAACGAGTGAATTCCCTAGAAAACCCATCTCCTTAGGAAACCCTTGAAGTGTTTCCCATCCAAAACATCTCCTTCTCCTCACTAAGGTGGGGGCCTTATTCAAATTCCTCCCAAACTTCAAAATATTTTGTAGTGAGCACTAAGAAAAAAAAAGGAATCAGTCAGGTTTACTGTAATAAAACAATGCTGCTCCAAAATATTTTTGTTTCGAACACGGGGGGAAGAAGCAGAGGAAGGACACTCACAGTGAGCAGCATTTCTGCTTGGTGCGCATGCCAAAAAGCAAACTTGGGAGTCCAGCACACTCTCGAGATATTTTTAGGGTCTTGAGGGACAATTTTTGGGTTGCTTACAGCACCAAACATCAACACAATGGTAGCTAGCTGCAAAATGCCTTGCTGGGACGGCAACATAATGTTGCTGGTGGATTTTGCTCAGAAATGGGCAGCATTTTCCCTTAAGCAAGGTCTGCAAGTGGCCTTCGGCTGCGGTGCCGCAGACAGAGTCGAGGGCTATAGTTTAGTCTAGAAGTGGTGGAGGACACAAAACGACAGATCTGTGCCCAGGAAGGACGATGACATCTTCAAGGGAGCCAAAACCCTGGAGGAGCATTGAGGGAGATGAGCCTGCCTGAATATTCACAATCTGAACAAGCTCCTCAACTGCGCACAGCTTTGCTGTACTAACTCCCCACTCAGACACGCTGCAATTAATTGCCTTGAGTTGGCGCATTTGCAAATGCTGAAGAGGATGCGACCTTGCTGTGCACGTGCAAATTTAACATGTGTGTGCAACTACTTATACCCCACCTTGCTTTTAGGCATGAAAAAAGGGGCAGGTTATTCCCCTGTATAACAGGGCTGAGCTGTCTCATACTCACCTGTGGTAGGATCCTGCAGAGAAGGGTAAAAAACTACTAAATGCCAAATACCCCATACCCAGCTGTGAAAAAAAAAAAAACTAAGGCAATCCTGCAGTTTTAAAGCCTTATGAGATGCAAAATGACTGTATTAGTTTCAAGAAAATACGGTCATTGCCGACAAGAGGAGGATGTGAGGCAAGAGGCAGCTCACCTGCTCCATGACTTCTGGGGCCATCCAGCACGGGGTGCCCACAAACGTTTTTCTCACTTTATTTCTCGTAATGTCACCGCCCGTTGCCAAAAAAGCGCTAACGCCAAAGTCTGGAAATGGAATAAAACAGATTTTAGTAAGAACATCCTGAGCAAATTGACTGGCTGTTCCCCCCACAACACACACTGTGTATTCCCAGCCACCTATTAAGATGGTAACGTTATGGTTTAGTACAAGTTACACACGAGGAGCTTTCTAATGAACTACAAATGACTAACAGATCGCTATGAAGACATATATTTTTAAAAAAAATTGTATATATATCTAAGAACTTCAACTAGTATGTTCTTGTCTCTCTTGCCTTGCAATAGCCATGATTATTATTTAGAACAACAGAAACTTTTCTGATCAAAGTGGTCATGCACATGAAATGCTATTAGAGATCCTAGAGTTTAACTGATATCCGCATCCTGGCACCAAGAGGGGTCGGACCATTACTGAGGATGCAGCATTACCCAGATGTGCTTTTCTCGGTGGTCCCCTCCATCCTTGACAGGTTCAGGGCTTTGAGTTTGGACACCAGGAACTACTTCCCGCAAGGCAGCAGCAAGGTGACCAAACTGAGCATCACATCCCCAAAACTTTCATACACTGAAGGACACTCGAGGTGGCCCCACACATATCCTGTTAGTGCTATTAATTAGACAAAGATGTTCTTTAACTGAGGACAATGCTTTCCAAGATGATGCAGATGTTTTGGGTAATTAAGGACAACGTGGAAAAGGGGATCTGTAAACAGCAGCAGTACCGTGCTGGGAAGGCAATGGGATACAATATGTTTGCTTGGAGAGGCGCATTACAAAAGAAGATTTGGCAACCGAGCCCTTATGATTCAAGAGGGGATGACAGAGACTTTCCTTGGAAAAAAGAAAAATAAGGTGACAGGGAAAGGGTAAAGACGAACTGCCAAAGCATTTCCTCCCAACTTGCTCTAAAGTACATGCCTTTTGCATTGTGAAATTATAGATCCGTAACTGCTCATTCCGTCTAACTCAATATTACTCCTATTCACCGCCTTTTAGCATGCATAAATGATAGGTCTAAATCTACACAATCTTTAATGTGACTTTTGAGATTAGGTTTGGAGGATAAGTGCCTTCAACTCGGAGATATTTTATATAAAGCATTAGTCACCCCACCTGGTTGGAAACCATTAAAACATAACTGCCTGGCACAGGTAATTGCTCCTGCAAAAACCTTAGCCGGGAGAGCAATGAAGTTACTCGATGACTGAAGGGTGTTTTCCTCACTGAGGAATTATCTGCTACAAACGGATGTTTTTTCCAGATTCACCAGCAACAGCACCCACTGAAGAACAGCCTCCAGGTCCCCTTTGCAGCCCATCAGCTGCACCAGGCTCTCAAAATACAAGAAATATCAGTGAAATTATCACTCAGAAGAGTAACACACTGCTGTTTCCAGCTTACTCTGATTAGACATTCCAGGACAGGAACTTAGCACAGCCTAAAACACTGGGCAGTTATAACCAAAAATTCACAGTAAATAAGGTTTCATAGAAGTCACGAGGCTAAAGCAAGAGCCAACAAATGCTTCTTGTTGCGTTCAGCTTCTTCCACATGATTTGTGCTGTCCTCTTCCTTGGAGGCATCTCACACTGCTGCTGACCTTGCAACTTTAACAGTGGCTGGTGGAACACACGATTCCTAGCAGCACTGCTCTGTTTTCTGGAAAACTCCCTAGATCCGCCTTCTGCGACAAGAGTTTTCCACTCTGATCTTCCATGGATGCATCCGTCATCCCTGCTCTTCTCAAAAACTGAATCCAAAAAAGATGTTCAAAGTTATTTGCACTTTACTGCTTATTATGGTTAGCCTTGCAAGATCTCTTCTTCTAAACACAAAGGCAACTACAAAAGAATTACCAGCATTATTTTAAACAAATGTCCCAAGTGCTATCAGCATCCTGTTGTGATGAGCTGTATTTAAAACTGTGTATATCATCTTACCTCAAGTTTCCACACAGTCATTCTAGGGGTAAAGGAAACGCCATCCAAAGCAAAAGCCTCCCAGCAATAAAAACACAAACCCTTTAGGCAGCACACACGGCGTTCGCTGCGTCTCCCATGCAGCACGAGGCGAGTTTATAAATTCCACTTTTTGGATTTGTGCCCCTACATCTGTCATTTGAGGGCAGGAGAGAGCCTAAACGGAATTAAACTGTACTGCATTACATGGTTGATTTATTCAATGTTTTCCCAATCAATTGTACTCATTTCCAACCGGCTCGAACAGGCCAGCACACTCAGTGTCTGCTTTTAGGCACGATTTTGAGATGGTTTTCTCAAATGTCATCTTACTAATTTTAACCGAGTGCCAACTCACGATAAGAGCATGCTTGTTCTCAGGAAACACCTGTAAAGCAATAAATTAAATCCTAACCTCGAGTGAGGGTGTAATCTTTGCTTCTGGGAGGCAGTCAGGATCTGTCTCTGTTTTATAGGACATTTCTATCCAAAACACTTTAATTTTAACTCCTGCTGCACCTGCACTGAAAGAGAGGTGCAAAAGCTTAAAGGTATTTACACTTGTGTTCTTTTCTGGCAGCTTATATTTTACACAGGGTCACTACAACGATACCTGGGAATCCTGGTAGTGATAACTCTGCAGGAGGAGGAGGAGGAATTAGGAATGTCTGGATCCTGCTTGCAGTACCAGCTATCACCACGGCCAGGAACGCAGCTACTGTCACATACTCAGAAGAGCCTGAAGGTTCAGACTTTCTGGCAGAGTTGCTAGCAAATAATTTTCTGGCTCCGGGGTCATCTCTGTGCAAGCAGCAGGATTTTCTTCCCCCCGAAGCTGCGTTTGGTTCCTATCACTGGAAGTCGTCCAGGAGATGAATCTTTCCTATGCTGCTTCAGAAAAGTGATTTAAAAAATACTTACACCCCAACCAAACCAATTTGGAGTAGGAAGTGACAATTCTGCTGATATGGGCCTTGCAGAAAATATGGCAGATTTTACTTATTACAGCAGAAATATCATGTGGTGCGACCCATATACCCCGCAAAACATTCTGCAGGGATAATGAAGTTGAGGGGTAATGGTTGGAAAGACCTGGTAATTTGAGGTACTGGGCACTGAAGTTCTTCTCGTCAAGAGCTTATCAGTGGCATCAATCAGTTCTGCTCAAATCAAGAAATCAGCAATTAAAAAGAAAAATCACATCTCTTCATCCATCTCAAGCCTTGGTGCTACCTTACCTGTAAGAAGCCTAAAGGCTGTAACCAGTCAGCATGTAAAAAGTGACTGATGGTTTCCTTGCTGCGTGTAGCAACAAAACTTTAGCCTTTCTGGCTAACCCACAAGCCAAGGCACATGAAAGGCTAATAAATGTCTTACACCAAGGAAATATAAAGGCTGCTTTTGAAATATGGCCTCAACAACACATTAATAAAGATACCTTAATATTGCACAAAGAGAAGGCAGCCTGACAAAACACAGGCCAGGCTGGTGCAAACACTGCCCTACAAATTGTTTCTGAAGCCAAACTACGCGGCATCTCACAACTCTGCAGTGCCACCAAAAGCAAATCACTCACAGTGAGCTGTTTTAGGGGCTCAGAAACTGCCACCTCAAAAGATGCATCAAAAACCCCAACCGAGCAACCTCAGTTCCAGCACTTCAACATCCCGAAGTGCCATTTTCCTAATGCAAAGTGGGAGGAACGACACCGACGGCATCGCAGCCAGATGCTTGCGCAGGGCGCTATTTTGGGACAGCGAATTAAGAGCTGTCAGGAACACGTCAAAATGGTGACAAGTTGGCATGGATTTGTGGAAAGTTGCACAAAATCAGTTACACAAGAGCTTATTTATTTATTTATTTATTTTGACCTGGTCTTAACCATACCCATTTTATAACCAGATAGGGCAAGAGGGGTTAGGCAATTTGCCCAGTATCAGTCGCCCAGCCCCGAACAACTTTGCAAAGTCTCCACCTGCTTTGACCATGGAGCAAGGCAGCCTAGGTGGGAAACTGCAGGAATGCCAAACTCCAAGGAAAAGCAGCCTCTCCAGGCAGGTGCTCATCCCGCCTTGTCCCCTGGAGCAGGGTTCACACTGGGCAGGTTCTGCACCCTCAGCAGCCTGTTCATAAACTAAAGAATTTAATTTATTAAGCTACTGAGTCTGGATCACTTAGAAAGGGAAAGGAGGAAATCTCCTCCTTTCTATAGCTGTATCAGTGCTGACGCATGTTGACCAAAGGGGTTTTATCAGTGCAGCTTTTAGATGCCAGGGAGCCCGTAAAGGCCAATGCAAAGAGGTTTTTATGTTCTGGTATTTTTGTTTTCTTTACTTATTGCAATAATTGCCATGGAGAGGCCAGAACAAAAGCGGCCGCTTCTCGCTGTGCATTGGGAGCACCGAGCCCAACACGGGGGTTATCTAGGAAGGGAGATCTTGCCCTCAAAAAAAGATATATTAATTTGATGTGTGGGGAAACAATCCTGTCTGAAAGGACATTACCTTCTAAATCATAGAGGACTTCATTAAAACTGCTGCCAGGGCACAGAGCCAAGCAAAAAAAAAAGAGGAAAAAAGAGAAAAGAAAAAAAGAAAAAAAAACAATGAAACATAGGAGAACAGTCCCAGCCTAGATCTCACTGGCAGCTCTGTCTGTTAGAGGCAGTTTTAGGCCTTGGTTCAGTGGATACACATTTTGAAAGCGAAAGCAGCTACAGAGTTAAAAATAGACACAGCCAAGAGTAAAAATACCAAGTTCTAGGACTGGGGGAGGAGTTTGAAGCTCCACATTTGTGGAGGCCGTTGGGGGAATTTTTAGCATTCCTGGCTTCCAGCGACAGCCTCGTTTGATTCCCAGATTCCTCCTCCGCTGTTTTATCTGGCGCCACCCCGAGCTGGTTGCACTTCACAAGCGGCTCTCCCATCCAAAGCACCTCTGTCAATAAGGAGAGCCAGAGACACCTTCATCCTTCTATGCTCGGGCTTTGAGAGCTCAACAGTCCCTATTACCTCTTTTTTGAGAGAGTAAAAGCAGTGGGAACGATCCAATTCTAGGCAAAGTGGCCACCATGAATTACATGCAGTGGGAATAAAGTGTGAACCGTGAGACACGTGAATTAAACTCGCTGGTATCGTGCAGTGGTATAAACCAAGGCAGCTCCTTCAAGAGAGGTCCTGACTTACCCCAGTCCTCAGGCTTCATTCCACAGATTATTTCATTTTTTTTTCCCCTCCCCATGGTGTAACTTTCCAGCAAAACTTAAATATAACCACGCCGTGAGAACGCAGGAGTATTGTCAGCCTGATAACCAAAGCTCTCAGCTATAAGCTGTGCTATTCATAAAATGCATTAATATTGTCACATGAAAACAGGTTGGACTTTTGGACTCTGCCAAAATGCAAATCTCACTTTCGGATTGTTTTGCTATTTCCAGCTCCCCCCCCCCTTTAAATAAATAAATAAAATAAAAAGAGAACACACTTGTGAGATTCCGTTGTTTCAGTCCAGGTCAGACCGAAAGGAAGCTGAAGTGTCAGAAATTCCCACAAAAAAAACAAACCCCATGTTCTGACCCGATCAGGTTCTTCTCTAGCATTCAGTCATTCATTCGTTTTTGTTTATCAGCTGCCTTCCCCCAAAAGCCAAAGGGCTTTCTGCCACCACTGCAAACCTCGTGACCATGGTTGAGTTGAGTTGTTTCACTTGGTCTCACAAAAGGTTTCAAAATTAGGCCTTGCAAGGGTTTTGGGCAAAAAAACGTGCAAAGGGGAACTCTGCACATCTTGCAGCTGCCATCATTTAAACGCTGCAGCTTAGAGAAGCGGGACAGATCAGTCCTGGGGAAACTCTACTAAGGGGAAACAAATCACCAATGAGCCTAAAACAAAGAGGAGAGGCACAAGCAGCTTTCTGCTAGGCTGGCAGCAATGCTGGAACAACAGTGCCCTGTGCTAATGCAACAGCTATTTGCAGCCTCTCCCAGAATATAATCTGCTATGCAATTACAAATCCAAACTGCTCCGTCTTGGCTCCATGATGGAAAAAGCCCGTAGGATTTTATTAACGTACGGCTTGCTCCTGCGAGGATTCTGCAAGCCCCACCCTGCCTAGCAGCAGTTGCCACATGGGATGAATTATTTGCACATCCTTAGAAATACAACAGCAGGCGCCCCGAGAGCCCTGGGAGGCTTGAAAGGGAAAACGGAGCAGGTGTGGATTTTAGACCAGAGTCCTGTGTTTTAAGTGTTGGGTCTTCCCACACCAAGACTTGTTATCTTCTGCAGAGAGAGAAGAGCTACCTGTAAAGCTCTGTACTGTACTACGTTATTTTTCTGGGAGAAAAT
This sequence comes from Nothocercus julius, assembly GCA_013398735.1. Lineage (NCBI taxonomy): Eukaryota > Metazoa > Chordata > Aves > Tinamiformes > Tinamidae > Nothocercus > Nothocercus julius. The sequence continues at coordinate 15,404,958 of VZSV01000002.1, forward strand.
GGGACATCCTTCGTATGGAGATGCAAATCCAGGCACAGGTTTGCCAGGGAGGGGGGTTCTTGCCTCTTGGCCATCAGCACCGCAGCCGTCACTGCTACAGGGCTGCAAACCCCCTGTCCCCTCACCCTCAGCAGAACAGCTAAGAGCTCCTACAGACTTTGCTTGTATGACTTAAAGGATGAAAAGAAGCCCTGTTGGCAAAAGTCCTCTTGCCTGCTGGCAAAAAAACCCTCCTTCCACAGAAGACATATGATCCACCTACACTAAGGACCATTTCCAACATATTTGCGCTGCTGCAGCTTATAACAAGCAGCGAGTACAACAGCAGACACCTCCTCCTCCTCCAGGCACATTTGTGCTCCCTTACGCAACCACTTTAACAGCTCTCCCTGCCACCTCCCTGGGGACACCAGCTCAGCTGCTTGCAAGGCTCCCTCCAAGGTTCCAGTTTGCCCAGTCTGGGACTGGGTTGGTCCCTGCAGTTAAACACACACTCTGCTGCTTGGCTTGGCTCGAGCATCCACCTGAGCAGTGTGACCAGCACATCTTCAGCTATAGCAAAGTTGCAATTTATTTTTACACGCAGAGATATCAGTTTCCTTCAGATGTATCCACTGACTGCTTACCATTGACCATCCTTTCGAACGCACCTTAGGTGATAAATCAGCGATAGCTGCGCAGCACGCTGTATTTCAACCCTGTGAAGTTGCTGTTCTACAAATCTCACTATCTAGTCAGATTTTGACTAGGAGTTTTATCTATTCATATTGATTCTGTGGACTTAATAGTAAAGGGATTTATTCACATTGACAGCCATTATTTCAAAGACTTATTTTAAAATATCAAGGTTTCTTGACACTAAGATTCTTATCGTTTTGCGGGACTTCTTACCATTAAAATATCTGAGTCACACACAAAGTTTATTCAAAGCTATTGGAAAATTTACCTGCAATTTGCACTGAGCCATCTTCTCCCAGAAGAATATTTCCTGCTTTCACATCCCTGCAGAAAAATAAAGCAAGAGTAAACAGAACTGAGCAAAACTTCTTCCTTTCAACCAAAAAAAAAACCCCTTTTTTTTCTCCCCTCCAACACTTTCGCTTTTCAACATTTTCCATGTGCATTTTGTTGCAACATCTCTCTTGCTTTCAGTCGAGCAGAAGGCTGCCTGCAAGACAACGATGCTAAAGACAAATTGAACAGCAAATGGAAGCTGACAGGAGCCTTCAGTCAGCATTTGCATGAGTATTTTAAGCCCTGACAAATGAATGCCTCTTGCTAGCAGTGAGCATCCCAGGGCTAAATATCTGTTTGAGGCATTGGTGTAAGAAGTAGTACAAGAAAATTCACTACTAACTTGCTTTACTGATCAAGAAAGGTTAGACAGGTATATATGGAAATGCTGAAGTTATATTAATAACTAGCCTTGAGAAGGTGAATTAATAGCAGAACGGGATTTAAAGCAACAAGCAGCTGTGACAGCAATGCTGGAATAACTACACAAACATAAAACACACTTATAGCTGAAGCAATGCTATAAATGCCACAAGCGCATAAGGAATTTCCTAAAAACACAAGCTTTTTTTGCCTCCTAGTGCATTGGAAAGCCAAGTCAGAACTACTGTTCCACCTCATCTTCGCAGTCTACTGAAGGTGTGCAAAAAATATAGATTTACATGAGAGTGATGGAAACAGAACAGTTGGAGGAGCAAATTATCTGCCTATTACTGGTGCTGGCTTTACAGACGCACCTGAAGACACCGATCAGCTGCACGAAAGAGTTAACAGATAAAGGGCACTGCAGACGAGAAGGCATCGATGCTGCTGGGGATGGGGGCTCCCGAGCACCCAAAGGACCCGAAGGATTAAGTACAAGATTAATCACGTGGCAACATCACCCCCTGGAGCATCCATTATCCAAACCCAGCGCAATCAGAGAGCAAATCAGCATTTCAATTAGTGTTGCAAAACCCAGCTGCCTTCTGCAGAACGAGGGAAGGGGAAGGCTCCCGGACAGTGCTCAGGTAGAAGGTCTCCCCAGGAGCCATGGAAGCGCCAGGGCCGCGTCGGTGCTTCCTCGCGGGATGCGCTTGGCACCGATGCAGCCACCTCTGGGAATCCTCCCCTCCCAGCCACTCTCCTGTGCTCCTGGGAATGTTTATGAGCAATGGGCAATGAGAAATCTTATGAAATTCAACAAAGACAAGTGCAAAGTCCTGCACTTGGGGAAAAATAACCCCAGGCACCAGTACAGGCTGGGGACCGACCAGCTGGAGAGCAGCTCTGCAGAGAGGGACCTGGGCGTCATGGTGGGTGACAAGCTGACCATGAGGCAGCAGTGCCCTCGTGGCTAAGAAGGCCAATGGGATCCTGGGGGGCATTAGGAGGAGCGTCTGCAGCAGGTCGAGGGAGGGGATCCTGCCCCTCTGCTCAGCCCTGGGGAGGCCACACCTGGAGTGCTGTGTCCAGTTCTGGGCTCCCCAGTTCAAG
>VZSV01000002.1:15416997-15447743 GCA_013398735.1 Nothocercus julius
GTGCAGCACTCAGGTTTGTAGCTCTGCAAGAAATAAAGTAACTTTCTAGTAACCGCACACTGCAGCTGGACCCAGACATCTGGCAGGAGTTTTTTTTTTCTGTCAGAGCTTTCATTACACCATGAAAGTTTACTAAAACGCAGCCTCCTCACATTTGGGTCACAGATTTTCCCAAAGCAGCAGCTACTGTATAGAAATTTGGAAAATAACTTGGAAATAATGGAAAGCTCTGTTGCTACTAGCCATGCTTCACACTCTAAGAGCTGGCTGTGTGATGAGATTGCAGGTACTCAGCTGCTCTGTTGCAGTGACACATTTTGGGACTAAAGATGAGGAAAAAGTACCTGTGGATTTGCCCATTTTTATGCAAATAGTCCAGCCCCTCCAGCACCTCCTTGAGGATTGTGGCTATGCAGGGTTCATCCAGGACTCCACTCTTGTGCTCTCCTTTGGCCACTATGTGCTTTATAATATCCAGAACTGAGCCTAAGAAGAAAAAAAGGGGAAAAAGTTTAATATTTGAGCTTAAGCTAGAAGAACAGATTCACAAATAAATATAACTTACAAAAGCCAAAAGAATTTAGGATGGGAAGGAGGAAGTAAAGATGGTCAAGGACAGTCAGTAGTTCCTGTAAAAGACTTAGAATGAGTCTTGCAGGGCTGTAGGTCCTCAGGGTACCTGTAAACTCCCTGTGGTCACGACGAGCTGAGAAGTTACCTGCGTGTGCCAAAGGGCATGTACAAAGAACACTTGGAATGGTTTTGAGTGGATGCTGAGGCTACAGTTGCTTTAGCACCAAGGAGTGGAGACACGGGAAGGGGAAATGGAAAAATCAGGAGGCTGCCAGGACTCGTCAGCAGAAGACAACTCGCTGGGTAAAATTAGAATCTACTTTTCAGCTCTTGAAAATTCGGTGTGGAGAAATTGCAAGAAAAATCTAATACACTAGCAGCCAACACTCTCCTAGTAGAAAAATATGGAGTTAAAGAACTAAAGAGCACACAAAAAGCGCAATTTTTCTAATTTTTCACTGTATAAGAAGCTGGAATAGTCTAAATTCTCCCCTAGAAATATCAAGTTATATTAAAAAATAGTAAGTGTAAATGACATCTTGCATGACAAACTATGCTTTATAAATCAAGCTTTTTGAATTTCCAGGTAAATGACCCATCAGGCTGGTAGGTTTCCACTGCCAACTACTTTACTTCTGGATTCTCCCAAGGAACCAAAAGTGCTGCAGGAGGTCACTCCGCACACGCTAAGGAAAGGCTTGTTTTGTGCAATCTGTACAGCACAGGAAACCATTAGACGGGCACACGGTGTCCCTTGGCTTGGGGGAAACGATACAGGGTGCATTGATCCAACAGCTTTCGGCACCAGACCTAGCGCTCACGCAAACGATCACAGAAGACATTAGCTTAGCACAGCAAATACCAACAAAAGCAAACAAAAAAAACCCTGATGTTTTCATTTTTCATTTAACATTTCCTCCAGCTTCTTCTTCAACAATACTCTGAGCTGCATCCAGTGTCCTTCACCCTGTTCATGCATGGAAGGGCATTCAATTCTTTAGCTAGCTCTGGCATGGATTTAAAGGCATTAGCCAAGTATTTCCCTCCAACAAAGTATGAGGTTGTTACAAGCAACGTTGGGCTTCCCGCAAAAACAGTACCATTCTCCCCCTCTTGCATGTCTTGAGGGCTCACCGGGGACTCAGCTGTGCCATTCATATTTAGGAAGTACAAGCTCACAAGCCCTAATGCTTCTCATTTTGGACATGAACTTCTGCAACACCTAAAAAAACGCTCCATGTCTCCAGTTTCACTGTTCAGCTTTTTCCCCCCCTCCCCCTCTCAAATATGCCTGCATTTGGAGAACAAACTGTCACTTGTTTAGAAGTCCAGTGAAAATATGTGGTTCTTCACGTCCTCGTTTTGTCCTCTTTCCACCCACTGCTCTGTTAGAAGACTTTGTTCAAAATATTTCCCTTCTCCTGCAAAGGGCTCAGAGAATTACGAGAAGGGAGATCAGATGGCACTTGAATTATTTGATCAAAACCCCCATATTTAGCTAAGCTAGAGGTTGTGTTTAACCCAGAAAAGGAAGGAGATGGTAGGGAGTAAAGGCAGCAGGACATGTACGCAGCAAGACTTGTAGAAAAGCAACCGCTGGTTCCCACCCATGTTTAGGATCTGCTTGCAATCCAGCCTGCCATTTTTCAAGTCACATTTTTTTCTCCTTAATCCAGTTCCTTGTTGGGATATTGAAAGAACTAGAGAAATCTGCCAGCCTTCAGAAGAAGGGAAGAGCAACGAGGCTCTTGGCCACATGCTATCTACAGCAGAAGAGCAACAGGAATGCCACCTTCTTGGTCAGGAAAGTGTTACTCAACTCAAGCCCACTTGTTTACTCAAGAAAAAAACATGTTTTTACAAATGGCACCACCACAATGAAGCTGCATTCATTTTGTCTCCTGGAGGAGAAAAAAAATAAAAATAAAAAAAAAATAGATCAATGGTTAGGCATGGATTCCTGACTGCAATGTTGTAAAGCACAGCCCTGTATAAGCAAATTGAAACCAGGCAGCATTTCCACACATTGCTTTATGCAGCGTCCAAAATCTTCCAGCGTTCTGGTTAAGCAAGTTTGATATGGAGTGACGAAGAAGCATCCAGCTCCCCAGACAGAAACCCTTAACACTAAGGTGCTTTGAAAGCAACAGAGAAACTTCATTATGGAGGAAAGGTCTTTCCAAAGCAGAAACTGCATTTCAGCATCAGCCTGAAAAGTTGAAGGCAAAAACCATTCCCACAAATCCTAGTTAAGCAGGATAAACTCCGAGAGCCCCGTTGCCTTAGGATATAGGCGAGTTTTCCTCTTCCACCAACAGCACATTACACTCTCACGAGCGGTTCGAGGGCTCTCCTTAGCCTAAGGGAGAGGACTGTTTTGTACAGAGCGGCCTGATCCCAGTTGGGCAGGACATTAACTGCTCAAAATTAGCTGGGAACATTCTGCTCAACTGCCTTAGAGCACATGCTTTACAAGCTGATCATCTTGTACAAAAACACCAGCACCACTCCAGCAAGCACCAGTTTCTAAACTGGCTTCCAAACCAGTCGCCAAAGTGGTGAAATTAAAGTGCAATTAAGTTAAGCAGAGATCCAAATACATTTTAATCTGCATGGGTTTGTCCTCCATGTAGACAATGACATTCAACAACCTTCAAAACTAATGTGTCCTATACCCAGCGGCCAGAAGATGAAGTTCACACTGGAAAAGGTGCACGCTCTATATTAAAAAGCAATAGTTAGAAGAATAACTTTTTCAAGGAAAAAGAAATCAACTATAAAGTCTTTAAAATACCATAAAGCCTTCACTAATAAGGATGCTTTAAAAAGCCTAGTGAAGAGCAACAGATCTTAGTCCGAAGAGAGAAAAGAAAGAAGACAGGACATTTAGTTTTAGAGATTGGCAGGGAAAGAAATGCAGCTGTAAACAAACTCCTGCCCATCAAATATACATTGAGCAATTCACCAGCAGGAAGCCTACAAGGTGATTGTGCAATGTGATAAAGTATTATTTGTCACTCATTATTTGTCACTCATCTTTAAAGTGCCTCGCTATCTTCTGACGCCAACCGTCAACATACTAGGGCTGCTTAAGGTCCAGTATCTCAGGGTGCAAATCGTACAGTTAATTGAGAGTTAAGTGGTTTTCCGTTAAAACTAACGCTCTCCATAATCTGTTTTGGAAGATGCTAATGCAGTAGTTCCTACTGACAGCAGAAGTCACCATGGAACCGGTCATACACAGACTTGCCTTCACCAGATTAAACCCAGAGCACGACTCACTGCTCAGATCAACTCTGCAGCTGACCAAGGGGTCAGACCAACTTCTGATCAGCTGCAAGAAGGGAACCAACACCCAGCTGCTCTGTTTTCCCCCCAGGGGTGATGGGAAGGAAGCTCTGCAATTTGGAGCGTGGCTACAGAATGACCCATTGGGGCTGCCTTGAGCTGCCGAAGGCAGCGTCCAACCTTGCGGAAGCAAAGAGCTCATTTCCATCCATGACATCTTCATTGCTCAGATGCTGCTAAGTCGCCTGTGAGCACATCAGTAGCCTAAATTTGGATGAGAAGGGGATATTCAACACTTCTTGTTCATTAAGGTGGCAACCCAGCTGCAGTGGACTGCTCTGGAAACCTAGGAAATACAGTGCTATCCTGTGAAGTTGTCTGCTTTAACTACGGGCTACTGCAGCAAGATTGCTTGCTACCTCAGCAGCAAGATGAGAGTTTCAGCATCATTTGCCATCTCCGCAGTCGTGCGAACGCCACTTGCTCCTGAATCCACACTTGTAAACAGGATCACTGCAATAACTGGGATCCCGTTTTCCAGGCAGGGTGGAGAACAAGTAGCCAGGAACTCCCGAAACCGGCTTTGCTGCTGGGGAAACCTTGTGCGTAATCACTCCCTCGGGGCAAGAAGTCCTACTTGTTCCCAATTCCCTTTCATCGGCGCTTCCTGTTCCGAACACAGAGCACATTTCCTTGACCCCCACGGTATCACCAAGCACATGAAATAGCACTTAGGGAGCCTGCTTCCAATATTCCTCTTTGGGAGAGGAGGAGAGTACCCACGGGATGGTCATTAACCAAGCTACTTGATGCCTTGGCACACCACACTGGGTTACGAGAGCAGAAAAGGCATGGAAACCTGAGGAGAAAGAAAAGCTTGTTCTGAACAAGATTCCTGATAAATGCAAAGCATTTTGGTTGGGATTTTAGGTGCCCACAGAGGCAACATCAAGCAGAGCTGGTCACTGTGGGAACCGCATGGTGGATGTTATGCTGTAACCCAAGGGAAAGGACTAGGTGAAATACAAAACTGCTGCAGATTTGTCTGGCATGCCAAATGAAATTAAATCCTCTAACATTTCATCAGATTATTAGATAAGAATACCTACATTAGCACTGATTTGCCAGTTAGAAACCTGGCATCAACAGGCTGGAGAACAGAGCTGGGCATCACCAGCGTTTCACTGCGTATCCCTGCTAGAACCAAGATCAGTTCAGGACTGAGTTTATTTTCCTTCAAGTTTTCTCCTAAAAAAAGGATTTCTTTTTCCTCTTTAAAAACAGGAGTGCCAATGTCTCTACATGTTCCACACTCTGCAATCATGTACACGCAGTACCTAAAAACCTCCCATCTCTGACTTATCCCATCCTTAATTGCTTGCAGCCTATTTGTGGAATCACAACTTAAAATTAAATCCTCCAAAAGCACTTGAAATAGCCTAGCTCTCCCCTAACTATAAAATAATCCAGAGTAAACAGGAGGATTTCTAAGAAATTGTGGCCTCTCTTTGGACCATAACTGCCTGCTGGGTAGGTTTTAGGAGAGGCCAGACCAGAGATTAACATGGGAGAAGTAGGACAAGATGCCCTATCTCCCTAGCGGAGATCTAAGGCTTTGCCATACCCTCCCTCTTGGTTTTCCTTAACTGCTGGGTAAGCATTTCACCACGTAATCAGGATAAAAGTATGAAGAAATCGGTTGATCAGGCCATCTTAGAAACTTTTGGAAAAGGTTTAACTATTTCAATACAACATTGTCCTTAGGTTTCATTAGGTGCTTTCACGGCAGATGCTGCGAGAGCTCTGATTTTTCAACATTTAAGACATGTGCAATTTAAAAATATCAGAGGTCTCATTTTCTGTGACTAGAACAGTAAAGATTGTTGTGTGATGTAGCAAGCTATCACAGAGCAGACAGCTGCCCTACGAGCAACTGTTCTGGAGACTCTGGGTCACCTGTTAAGCAAGAGCTTTTCTTAAAACTCGGGAGAGTTTAAGAGGAGCAAACAGGTCACACTCAGGAAAATAAAAGCACGAGAACAAAAGGACAGCTGCTTCTCTTCCCACTAAAGTCGTCCGAGAGCGGGACTGCACACTGGAGAGCTTTAAAAAAAGGCATGATTAAAATTCATGACATGGGAATGCCAGTAAGGCAAAGAGCAGTGCAGCACTAGGCTAGAAATAGCTCCTTCAGTTTAGGTTGGAGTAAAGTTGGACCAAAAGGCCAGCGCACTGAGTTGACACTGCTAAGCTTAGATCCCCAAAATAAATTTTATCATTAGAAGATAAGATCTGTAATTTTTACTGAAGGCAACAGAAGGAAGATACTTCACAAGCCTGACTCAAGCACAGTTGACTAGAACTGGAAGAAAAGTCAGCACAACTGACACCCCAGCACCCCTTGTCACCACCAGCTGGATAACATCGCAGCCACCTTTCTGCCCTTGGGAAGAACCACCATCTTCAGCTCTTCAGTGCGCAGTCAGCCCGATGCAGCTGCTTCCAGCACGAACTCCAGCCAGCCTGGGTGCCTTGGCTTTCCTACACATTATTAGCTCTTAAATGCTACTCTAACAGCTCAGCAGAACACAGCCTCCACATTGCAATTATGCTATTTGAGTGCACTGTTGAGTTGCTCAAATGAGCAGGGCAGTACATACCAGTATGTTAGCAGACATTGAGGCTTCACAGATTTGGCATTTTCTCCCCTAGGGACACTTCTAAAATATTTGGGTTAAGATTTCAGTGAGATGAGTACAACGAGAAAATAGATTAAATTGCACTTAAAAAAAAACAGCAAAAAAGAAATCACAAGGCTTTCATTCAAGGCTTGTCTTTCTTGTAGACTGTTTATCAAAGTAATAAAGTCAGTGTAAGTAGGCTAAAATTAAAATTAGTTTTAACAGGCAAGTATAGATTGACAGTGATGGAAAAGCAGCAGTAAAATTCTGAACTTTTACTCAGAAAAAAACCTCAGGTATGAAAAAAGCAGAAGCAACCTCGAAAGATAGAGCATAGACCAGCACCAAACCAGATTCAATTTGTGTTTGTTTATGTTCTAGGAATAGTTAGAAGGAATAGAAGAAACAGGCTGCACCCTGTTACTTTTCTCCTTTACAGTTCATTAAAAAAAGCTGAAAGATTTTTTTCTTGTTGAGAAATTCAGGTCATTAATTCTCCCTCTAGACTACAGATGACCACAAAACTAGCCAGTTTATTGCTGATAAGAAGTAAGCTGAAAGGAATGAGGAGCACTTTTTAAAGCCTCTTGTTACAGAAATAAATCACCCAGCCTCAAAACAACTGAAAAATATGCTCATTAAAAGTGAATGAAAACACTCTTCAGTCAGGAAGTTACACAGATTCCTTCCCCATCCTCAAGACTGACTCTCCTGGAGAACTTGGCACCAAGACCCAAAATTATATTTCTGAAGTACAGCCAAGAAAAAAAAACCTAAGCTGAAAGTCCTCTCACTGAGAAAATGAAATGACAGGTCATCCTCAGAGCCCTTCTCAGTTAGTGAAATGTTGATAAAATACATGGAAGTGCAACCCTGCTGCACAGAATTGGTTTCAGGGGACTTCACTGCTGTTACTGGCTGCAGGACCTTGGTCTTCAACCTTTTTTGCCATCACGAGTATTGAAGTTTATAGTACTACACTACCCCACATAATACTTATAGCCAAATCACTAAAGGCTGATCTCTTTACTTCTTTCTGACTCAGATGGGTGTTAATATCGGTGCACTCATAGATCTCTTCTCACTGGGTGAATTCCTAAGTGCCCTTCTACACTCAGCAGACGTGGTATGAGTTTCTCCACCAGTGTCCTTCAGGAGCAATAGTTAGGCAACTGCTGGAGGCAGAGTAATCAGTCTGCTACAAACTGCAGGGGTCAAACACCAGTCTGCGCAATGCAGAAACCTGATCAAAGTGAGAAATACTGATGACAAGAGGTCCTTTCATGCCACTGAGAAGGTGGTTTGGAAGCAACTTTTTTTTTTTTCTCTTCTCCTCTCAGGAGTTTTTTGATTTTAATTCGTAGTTCCTCAATAGGAAATGGTGGCCCATAAAAAAAGTCTTTTTAAGCTCTATACAATAAAGCACAGGAAAAAAAGAAAAAATAAAAATAAAAAAACAAGCAGAAGCAACATTTGAAGGTTCAAAGATTAGCTTAAGACTTGCTTGGTTCTGACAGAAAACCACTGTGAAATCACTAATCAAGGCAGTTGACCATTTTCTTCAAAGAGGTTGAATGCTCCCCTAAAAAAAGGGGCCAAGAACTTGGCTCTGGTCTATCCTGAGCCCTGTGTGTGAAGGACATCAGTTCTTCACGCTGTGGAAAATAGGTCCATCCCCTCTTTATATTCACAGCACAAATACTTAAATAAACCTGGGAGCAAATTCTTTCCTATACATGAACAGCAATCACATCGTGAATGACCTGACCAGTGCACGTCCAAGAAGAAAGGCTGGTTCTTAATAACACACACGAACATATGGAGTACTATAAACCCTTTAAATAAGGCTTTTATGTTGGTAGGAAATTTGATCCCCCACAAGAGTCCTGCTAAATTCTCTACAGTCTTCAAAGACGCATGTTTTATGGTCATTGTCAAGCTCTTGTGGAAGAGGCCAGCAGGTTTAGCCAGATTTTTCCACATCATCTGGCATTTAACAGTCCTAAGCATTCAGCCAAGAGCAGAGAAGGCAAGAAGTATTTTTGTTTTTTGGGGGGGTTTTGTTTGTTTGTTTTTTGTTGTTGTTGTTGTTGTTTGTTTTGTTTTAAAAAGCAGGAAAAAGAAGGGTTTTTCTTCCTCAGCTTTAAATTTCTTTTCACTATAGTGCCAGGAAAAGCGAAGTCTTCCTACAGACAGGCCTAAGACTTAGTAACACTCCTCTGTCCTATCATCCCAAACGCAGTTTAATTTCTTGACAGCAGCTTTAACAGGTATCCAGGAAAATATGATGCCATCAAGTTCAGCTTTACTAATAGGAAGTTTTCAGAAAGTCTTCCTGTCTCTGTATTGAGTAGGTGGCAAATGGAAATTGTCAAGTATTCACAGTTATTCTCCATGCAGGACAAATGGGCAAAGTGATCCAGCTATGAGGGACATTATGCTTAATCAAGCCACATCTGCACTCTTGCTCTTCTGCCTTTTTAAGGCCAAACACTGACATTATAGGAACACTTCTGCCTAAAATAGAGATTTAAGTATAAATCACCTCTATACAAGCATAGCCAACACACAAATATGCTAAATCAATAGACTGGCTGATTACCAACAAGCCATCAGCACCATGCAGGCAGCCAAGCTGCAAGTGAGAAAAGGTCAAGCAAATCAGCCTTGCAAAACAAGTCACTGACATTAACTCCCACGATGAAGCTGGTGGGAGGAGTTGGGCTTAGAGGAGCCCCTTTTACACTTTTCCAGTTCAAATGCTTGTACTAGGCTTACGGGTTCAGATGAAGAAGCTTTCGTTAATATGATCCAAGAAACACCATTTCAGATCCACGATAAGATGATGCAAACATGATTCAACTTCTCAAAGTTTAAAATGGCTTCAACCACAACATTAATATCTGAAATCACAACTTTCATTTTTCAAATACACAAGTGAGTCACTCAGCAACCACAAAACCAGCTATAAGAAACACTATCATATATACAAAATGGGAGTTAAAAAAAAAAAAAAAAAAAAAAAAAACCACTACCACACAGTTATGCAGTTAGGTGTTACAACCAGTACAACCAATATACATAAGAGAAGCTATTTCTGAGCTAAATGTGTTGAAGAACTCAAGTATTATTATTCTTCCAGTATCTTAACTTTAAGTGGGAAAGCTGAAAGGAAGACACAGGAAAGGGTATGACAAAGTCAACATTTTACGTTGCCTTTTAGGGTAAATAAATTGGACCACTCACCTCCACTAAGCAACTTCATCACCAGCCAAAGCTCATCTTTCACCACGAAGGACGTGTAGTAAGATACAATGTTAGGGTGATGGCACTGACTCATGGCTTGAATCTCTTTCTGTAGAGAAAAACAAAACATTGCAATCTGTGTCAGTGATGACCATTCCATAGGAATAAAAATCCCTGAAGAAATAAGGTCCAAATAGAGATGGGGCAAAAAATGATACCTAGGTGGTCATTAAAGAAAAAAATAATCTAGTAGTATTCATGACAATCAATCTGTACTATCTTAAAGCTAGAAAGGTCTTCTGTGGTAGTCTACCTCTATGTCCAGAAAAGAAAAAATGTGAAAGGGAACCCAACTGCAAGGGCAACACATTGGTCTGAACCCAAGCATCTGCTTCCAGCTCCCACAGGATATTCCCAAGCAGTTACATTAGGTTGCAACCAAGGAAGTTCTCACTGAAAGATGGAGTCAGTGTGCCCTAATATAATAGGTCCTTAATCAGCTGAAGGTTATCATTTGGACAAGAACAGGAAATATTTGCTGCTGGAAAGAAAAGGCCTCTTATCACTATGTTTCTTCCCAGCATAAAGCAGAGCGCTGAGTGCAGCAGGGCTGCGGGCACAGGGGACAGCTACGTGTTCTGTCATATTGGCAGGAAAAGGACAACAGTTTGAGGTGAGAAAATAGCTAAAACCCACAGTGTTCTATAGACGTGCTCAGGTATGAGATTCCTTGGGGTTTGGCCATACCTGGATTTAGGTTTTAGTCTAATGACAGTGCTTTCAGGCACAGACAAGGGTGATGGACTTCTTAACAGAGTAGAGGGAATAACATCCCAGGAAACATTGACTGATTTTTCGTTACACGAGAATAAATCAACAGGTTGGACATAAAACCTCAAAAAAAAGTGCCACAGAAGGTTCACCAAAGCCCAGGCCACCCCACAGATGCAACTTATTTCTTTCCTGCTCATCTGCTTGCAGCTGAACACAGGGCTAAAGGCACACTGCTTTCCCAGGGCAACTGTTTAGCTGGCCATCATCACTACTGGTAACTAAATTTTTAAAAATAAATCACACTGACATTGATTTGTCCAATTTAAAGATGCTTTTCAGGGGAGTAGGTGCATTTGAGGAATCAAACTATCAGCTCCTCTTCTGGCGAAGCAGAAAGAGAAGCACCAACTTGCCAGGCACCTAATGAAATCCTTCTAAATAGGAAGGGATTTGTGAAGAGGTACGGAGGAGGTTATTCATCTCACTACCAAAGAACCACTCCATCAAAATAAATACAGCCTGAAACAATATCCTCTGCTATCCCCACCGCTCCAGCTGCCTTCCTCGCAAGCACGTGCTTCATGTCAAGCTATTTTTCAGAAAGGAAATATATCCGCACCTTCAGAGCTCGCTGCTGGCTTCCAATTACGCCTCTTTCTGTCAAGGGTTTTTTCCCTGCGTCATAAAGATGGCAACAAAATGTTCTTTCTACTTCCCTGCTCCAAGTTTCTGCCAAGGGTTGGATGAGAATGAGGCTCCTGGGTGAAATCTGGTCAGATCCTGACTGTTTTGTGCCTTGTCACACTTGCATAAAACCTGGCTGGGTGGAAAACCCTGGGCTGCCTGCAAACATCCAGCACGATGCATTTGGCTGCACGAGGCAAGGGCAGGTCTCCCTGCGAAGCTCAGCCCAGCCAGCTCTGGTTTTTAAGCTCATTTGTTCCAGGATGGTAGATCATCAAGCACCTGGGATCATTTTGGACTTGCTCAAAGCACTGGTTTGAGTCTCACGACAGGACTAAGCACACACAGAACATACACACACAAGCAGAAACATTAGGGGAAAAAAAAAAGTGGAAAGAAGCCAACAAGATGTTAAGTCTCCAGTTAGCCAGTCCTTCCCCAAATCCACCCTTCTCACAAATGATCTAGAAGAGCTGTTTTTATCCTTTTTCCACCTAAAGGTCTCGCAAAGTATATTGCGCTGTTTCCCTGAAAAAGCGCACACAAACATTATGCATTTTACCTATATGAGTGTAAGTCCACTGGAATTCAGGAGACAGTCAGCAAGAAAAGACCTGGACCAGGTTTACTTAGCAATCTAGATCAGTTTGCCATTTGAGCAGCCCTGTACTGGAGCCTTTTGCAGGGATCTGTGGCACTATTAGTTACTGTTATTGTATTTCCCAAGAATTTCCTCGCTTGTGTTACCATATGCTTCTCCCTGGACTGAGAATCATCGTTAAAAATTAAGCCTGCCGTACGCTTTGGTGTACGAAGAATAGGGGGAATAATCACAAGCCTGATCTACGCAATAAAAAGCCTCCATCAGTTAGTGGATTTGTAGCACTGGCTGATTAAACCCTTCCTCACACAGCCTAACATGGCTCTGAATAATTAATTGCATTGCAGCCCATAATTTCGAACATTTTCATGTCATTACCAGTGAGGAAGAGCAGCAGTCGGGCAGAATTTCCCCACCACCTCCAGCTCTGGTTTCTGTGGTTTCCTAGGGTAATTTCACACCGGCTCCATTAAACCTTCCTTCCTCTTCGCCCCCCGGAGGGTACCCATGTCCTAAGGCTCGATGCATAGAATTAACTGATGACCACAAATCCCTGAGGATTTGGTGGTGAACACGCGTTCCCATCTAATTGAAACCAAACCAATTCCACCGTATAGACAATAGTCTATTGGAGGGGGGCAAATGCAAGGGCTGAGGAGCTGTAGCCAGGAATCCTAGTCTAAAGTCACCAGAGAGCTCCAGTTGAAAGCACATTTAATCCAGAAAGGATGAGGAAGGGATGAAGCAGCAACAGTCCTTAGCATGGGGCAAGGGCAATGTTAAAATTAGTTTTTTGGGAAGTTTCCTGCTCTAAACACATGTCTAGACGCAATGGTTTGGAGGTGGTAACACACTCATCCTGGGCCACATATTTTTAATATCTACACTATCAAATTCTCAGAGCAAATAGACAGGGATCAGCTTTATAAAGGCTTTCATGTCTTCCCATTAAAGGCTCTGACGAATGTTTTCACCACTTCTGAGGGCAATAAAAGCAGCATTTTAAAGCTTCTGAAACTCTAATAAAACTGCTACAAAACAATTTAGAAACACAAGAAACCCATTAGTCTTCCGTGAGGCAGACACACTTGTGCACATCTCCTTTGGAAGCGGGTCAGTCTGCCCACTGGCGCACAGCTCAAGATGGAGTTAGTGGGTATAGCAAGGCAAAGCCAGTAACACTACTTCAGACTATATTTAAGACTGTTTTTAAGCTATGCGAACTTTTTGGCAGGTATTTTTTGAGGACGTTATCATGTTCACTCTTTGTTTTGCTTATCTGCCCCTGAGGCCCATTTGAAAGGCGCCTGCCCTCCAGCAGCCGGATGAAAGTCCCGCTTTATTTAGCTTCACTTCCCTCGTGTTGACGTGAGCACAACAGACATGGGCAGCGCTCTGCTCACACGGGCACCTGCAGCACTGGAGGAAGCCCCAAAGCTGCTCATTTGGCTACCTCGGAGCCCAGGTGGCCAAGACCACAGAGGATGAGATGAGATCTCCCCAGTCAACATGGGCAGCAGGGTGTTTACCACTCCCCTCGTCCTGCAGCACATGGCATCAACCATCCCCTTTATTCTTTTAGGAAGGGTTTAAAACTGCGGTTCTGAAGGAGCCCAAGGCAGCCCTAACTGTTCAAATTTTACATTAGGTGAAATTCTGTTGTACATTTTTTTGTTTAAAAATGTGACTACGCACATTCCTCTGTCACAGCCAACTTGGGACAATATCTGTGGGGAGATGAGGCTAAAGAGCCCAGAGCTCAACATTTGGGACTCCAATGGCACTTGGACATACAGATTATCCTGTGAAACTCCTTCCTTCAAGATATGGCTACAGCAAACAGGCTGGCAGGATTAAGAGAGCATTAGATTAGCACACTGGGAGCAAGAATGGGAAGATTACACACACAACAGTTTTGAAAGGCATAAAAAAAGCCTTCATATATGGGGACATAAATAAACCTGAGGCGATGGAAATAAACCACCCCTATGGCAAGTCATTCTACAGATGTTCTTCAGTGTGATTTGTTCCTCAGTGTCATTTACCTATTACCCCTTCTTTCAAAGTCCACAATATTGGGAACAACAAACTGAAAGAGGCAGATGGCTAAAGTGTTATGGTGTAACTACTCTTTTGCTCCCATTTTTTTAAATCAACTTCTGATAGTTGGTGGCAACAGATTACCCGTTTATAGTCCCAAAAGCTGTAAAACACAAGTCATACTGCTTTATAATTACAGAACCCTTCAAACACCCATCTTGAGTGTGCAAGTGAAGCCAGGCTCACCCACTTTGCCAACTCACATATCACTGACCTTTGCAGCTGCTCAGAATAACACCCATGGTTGGAGCTGCATGACCTTAAATTCGTCATTAGCACCTACAGCTAATGGCAAGCTGCTCAGATTTACTTAAATGCACCATCTCCTGATGGTCCAGTGCACATGAAGGAAGTGGGATACTTCTTTCAGGATCTCACATGCTCTTAATGCTGTTCTCCAACCAAACTATTCAAAGAAATACATCTGTATTTACGACTGTCCAGCTTCCCTCCTGTTCCTACATGCAGGGACCCTTCAACCACACAGGGTACCAGCTTTGGTTTAAGTCTTCTATAAACTCACAGTTGTGCAAGAAATGCCTAACAAGGCACATTGAATAACCATGCAAAGCCCTGTATTACAGGTTGGGCTCTGCGGCATTGGTGCGTGGGGACTTTTTGCCCTGGAGCAAGCGGGAAGGTCTTAAGGGCTGGAAATGCCATTAGAACAGCAATTCCAGGACTTGCCCTTTCCTACAGCAGCCCCTTGCTTTGTTCCCGTCAACCCTGTGGGAGGGTTAATCCACTTGTAGGAACTACCCTGTTAGATCAAAGCCAGTTCAATATCCTGCCCAAGCCTTCAAATGAGGGTGTAAAACCCTATAACAAGCAGTTACAGAACCATCTGCCCACAGGAAGGACTTCTGACTAACCCCAGGCAGTTAACATTTGGCTTATGCTTTAAACCAGGGGAGCACATAATCTTTTTTTTTTTTTTAAATCCTATCTAATTTAACCTTCTCAACTATAGGTTAATTTATTTAATCTCACACAGAGTTCCCTGGTTAATTCCATGGGGTTTAAAAGGACAGTATTTTTGCTGCAGTTCAGCTCTTTGTCCCCAGCCCCCTCAGTTCCCATCCAGCAAGGCCAGGCAGCAGCATCTTTGTTTCACTACCCCCTTGTGCAGATCTGTCAGGCCCTGTCCTGTCTAAACTACCCTTTGGAGTCTCCTCCTAGGAGAGGCCACAGCTCCCATCCTACTTCCCAAACCTGTCCTTCTTCTCTTAATCCCTCTGGGATCTGAAGAGGCAGATGATCCCTCTCAGCTAGGAAAGCCCTGTCTCAAATACCTCCCGCTTTCTGCTATTCAATGTCTCCGTTAACTAAGCAAACATCTCATGGCAATGTCTACTTCCAAAGCACGGAGGAAGAAAGTTCTTCCGGATGAAAGGAGCCTAACTCAGGTTTTGACTATGTGGAGACGAAGCAAAACCTGATGGACAGAAGGGAGTTTTAAGGCCTTCTAGATCAGTAATTCTTCAATACAAGGAGTCACATAACATTTACACAAAGCTTGGGTCACAGTTACGTTGAGGCAGATGTTATCCCCAATGGACCAACAGCAGCAAAGCAACGAGCATCCCACATAGGAAAGAGGAAAAGGCCAAAGCACAGCACAGCAGAGTGATGTCTGGCTAAGCACAGCACAGCAGAGTGATGTCTGGCTGCGTAACATGCTGCACAAATAGGCAGGATTCAGGCACACCTGAAATGCTGTCCAGGTTTATTAACTGCTGTGGGTTACAGCATAACAAGAGGTGGAACATCAATAATAAATCTGACTGTGTGTATCCAATGATGGACAAAACATTTGACATCTCCCTTCAGTACAAAGGTGGGGGAGCAAAAAAATCATTACAGGTTCCATGGGACTTCCTTGCTGCACAGCATAAAGAACCACAGGCTTTTTATAAAAGGTTTATGAACACTCAATAACAAAAAAAACAGCATCAAAACAGAATTTCAGATTAACATCCCATGAAATCAGAGCCAGACTTCTGTGTGTATTACCTGCTGGTTTAGTTTCTTTACAGCTATTACTGCTTCTGCCAAAGAGCCAAATGCCCTTGACTCAGTTTGCTCCTGCTTTTATACTAACCCCTGGCGCAATAAAATTAATCCTTACTAAACATGCACACACTGCAGCAACAATAAATTAATCCAGTGCATTCGTCTAAAACATCCTGCAGTGTTTGCAAAGCACATGGGCCATCCCTGACTGCCCACAGGGCTCGAGCGGGCGCCAAGATACAAAGATCAAGATGGAGCTTTGAACCAGCTCCGTGGTTCCACTGCTCTCACTTATCCCCACCACGAGCTCAGCACATCCACAGACTCCCCAGTTCCCTCACCTCCAGACACCTGCTGCAGCTGGAGCTCCAGGGAACTCACCCATTCAGCTAATACCAAAAGCAGAGCTCAGCCCCTTCCATCTAACCCTCCTCTTCTTCATCCCAAGGAAGGGACGCAGACATTGAAAGAGCTGTAGAAAAATAATAGCCATCCTCAGCAGAACTGTTTGTTTGCAGCCTCCTCCTACCTTCCCCTGAGCAACATGAAACTGTTTTACTGTCTGTGCTAGACAGAGTCCAGGAACAAAGAAATCTGCTTCGTTAGAATAGTCCAACAGTCTGAAGCACTGCAAAAAATAAGAGTTTAAGACCCATGTTCCCCTATCTATTCTAGCCCCTGATGACAAGGCAGGGCTGAAACAACAGCCCTGATTTACCAGCCAAGGACGGAACAATGTTTACTGTAAGCTGACTATTGTGCTCAGATATCCTTCCACTGCACTGAGGGTAATAGAGCTAATAAAAGCACAAGTTCCTGCTTTTAACTCTACTGGGGGAAAGGAGATGAGAAGGCCGGGGAGGGGGGGGGAAGAGGGGTGTAACATACTCCAGGGTGCATTTATCATATTTGTTTTGCATTAGTTGCTTAAAGTCATTGTAATCTGCAAGGACCTACATTTATAGGTTCTGGTCGAAAGTCAATTCTGTATAGCAAATAGTTGTCCCCAAAAAAAAAAGGTAACTGGATTGATCTGGGAAGCTTCAGTGGAGGACAACATACAAGATGGAAAAGCTTGAGATGACAAAATATGGAAACAAGAAGTAGAAGGTAAGAGTACAGAATAAGGAGATCAAGAACTTCCATCCTCTTGGTTCTTGCACATGGAGATGACAAGCAGCAAATTGACAACCAAGCCAGAGGAAATGCTTTTTCAGCCAACTCATCTGCACTGGTGTCCCACAGAGCTACTATAGCTCTGCATCATCTTCCTTCCCACCTCCCTCCATGATTTTGGAGTCAAGAGTATCTACTGTTGTGTTTTTAATTTCTTTTTTTTTTTTTTCCCCAAATAATTAGGAGATCAGCTTAAAGCTGGATAAATAGAAGTTACAGGTCAAAACATGAATTACTGTGAGGAGAGATTGTCCTCAAAATGCCTGGGGTTTGAATCTTGCATTTTCCTCTGAAGCTTTAGGTACTGGTGGTTTATTACCGTTCCTTAAAGCAGTTTTAACTTTAAGAGTGAGTAGAGAACTTGGGAACACAATTAGAACCATAGTTCAAAGTTAAGACTAAGAACCTGCCTTGAGAGATGTGAAGAGAATTAGTCAGAGGCCACCACATCAGAGACTGAAAAGGGAAGCCTTGACCTCCTACAAAAAAGGACTGTAGGACTTGACCACTGTTAGGCTAAGGAAGACCAAAGATTTTACTGTGAAACATGACATTTGAGATAATATTTATGGGTTTTGGTTGGAAAACATTTTATCAGCAACACTCTTTATTCTCACCCAGTCCCCTTGTCTAACATCTTACTATTAAAGCAGTTGGTTTTAGTGGTCGTTGCCAAATTTGCCTGTTTGTTGACCATTTTGCTGCCTTTGTTGACTAAAAAAAAAAGCTACAGAGCAAGTCAGGAAAAGTCTGATAGCAGGTAAAAGGAAGATCTCAAATTCCTGCCTTCACCCCAGATATTAACAAAGACTATTTTTTGCACAGTGTTGAGTCATAAATTTTTGCCTTCATAACAGACCTATAAACAGGCCTGCAGAAGGATCCAAACTAAATCTGGGCACAAAACTGGAAATTTATGAGGGCTGACAACAGCAATCACTGCAGTCCTACCCATAATAAGAAAATGCATTGTGAGGAATGGGTCAGCAAGAGATTTAAGATACACAATTAGAAGTACTTATCTAAAATTACATGCCAAGTCTCTGAGGCAGAGCTTTCTGACTCTAACCCTTTTAGCTGGAATTGGCAATTACTCAAACACTAATAATCTCAGTTACTTGATCATGACAAAGGAGTTTGGAATACTACTGAAGCAGAGAGGTATAAGCCACATAAAAGGCTTGCAAATAGTACCATAGGATGATATCAAGTCAAAAAAATGCCTGTGAAAAAGAAAGATCTAAAACCCCTAGAACAAAAGCCTAGCAGTTGAACATAGGTCACTGCAGAGTCCTACACACGCCCCTTCACAGGCGCACTGAGATCTGACTACTTGAATGGGGCCTTTTCTTCTCTCTTTACAAGAATAGATTTACAGATACCTGTAATGACAGAAACAGCATAACGCTCAATTACTACACAGAAACTGGAGCCTTGAAGTGATTTCTGGAAGATCATACACTTTTAGAGCTAGAACCACCAAAACGAGTACCTGGGTAAAGGCAACAGAAGCTGCCGAGATGCAAGTGGGGAAAAAAAGCATAAAAAAAAAAAAAAAAAAGCTGCTTTAAAAGAAAAAGTGGCAAAAGATCCCATCTCCCTGACTCTTCCCCACCCCTGCTAATTAACATTTACTATCCCAAGTCCTGTGCAAGCGAGGTTTCTCATCATTAGTGGGGACACCTCATGCTCACAGGAAATGCCTGGTGTAATTCCAGGCCCCTTCCCCTACCAAGTGAAAGCTGCTACACTACAGAAACACTGGCTCATGCGAACAGGAAAGGAGAAGGCAGAGCCCCACCAGCCAGAAGAGAGAACGTAGATTTAAGCTGTTAAAGCTGCCTGACAGAAACTGTTCTCTATTGGGAGGATCTTAAAATTACAGTGCTGCAGCTTTTAAGGAATCTGCCTCTTGTCCTGCACTCCCGATTATTGGGAGTTTCCTTATGGTAGTCTGCAATATGCCAGAGGGATCCCTTGGCTGGCTTCAGTACCAGCAGCATATAAGGGACAGCAGCCAGTTCATTCAGTTTCTCGAGTAAAGATTTACAAGTTAAGGGAAAACGTAAAGTGCTGCAGAAAAAAAAGGAAAGGAAGCAAAACCAGCCCCTTAGGTCTCAAAGTTCCTGGAAAAATGTCACCGTGGGTCCTCCTCCGAATGCAGAGCTCCTGCAAACTGGACTTACACACAAGGCTTACACAGAGCACTCGTCTCCAAGCAAGCCTGAAACTCCAATATTTTCTCAAGTGCTGCATCCCACAGCTGGAACAATCAAATTGTCTCTGTTGAGATCAGGCTCCCTCACCCTCCCAGCACCTCGCAGAGTTGGTTTAGAGGCACTTGGGAAGCACCCAGGGATGCTGCTACCCAGAGGACAGTTCCCCAAGCAGGTTGGATGGCATACCAGGAGTTCATCCATGCTTGTCTGGCATTTCTCCAGGTTGATCCGTTTAATCGCCACCTTCTCTTTCTTTGGAACACAAAAGGCTGCCTGCACCACAGCAGTTGCTCCACTCCCTGTAGGGGGAAGAGAAAAAAAAAAAAAAAAAAAAACAGTTAACAGCATCTTCCAGGACTTCTGCAGAAAGCAAGTCATATGCCTGGAAATTTAATATTAACACATGGAAGATTAAATACTAAACACAGCAGAGCCAAGTGAAGACGCAGAGAGGTCTATCCCACAGGAACTCTCCATGTGCAACCCACCAGGCCAACTCAGATGCGAGCATTGAGGCATCAGGCTAACAAGAGAGCCAAATACTTATTCTTATGAAGGATCATTACAGCTACGCAGGCAAAAAGCCCAGAACACACCATACTTTTAATAGAAGTGTGATTTTTCCATTTGCTTTTAAAAGAAAGGCCATTTAGGTATCATAGACTGAAAAAAGCCACAGTACTTGCTACCAACACTAATGAAATCTTTAAGTATTTTTATATACACTAATTGCTCCCTCTCCAGCTCCCTTGAGATTATGCAAAGACAGTAGGTAGCTTCGTTCAAGCCTGTTGGGCTCCAGGTAAACAAGGCCTTGGTGTCTAGGTTAAACACCACCATAGGAAAACCTTTAAATTTAAGTACGGGGAAGAAAAATGTTGTCTTTCAAGGTGCATCTGTTCCAACTGTTAAAACTATGCATGTGCTCTGGATATAACCTGCTCAACAACATCCTTTTTATGTGTGCAAGAGCAAGACTAAAAACCACCTAATTGATTATAAATCTGTGGGTTTTTTTGGCTTCCAGAAATAGTTGCAACATTTGGTTTTCATCAACAGGACACCTTGTTGCTGTACTTAATCCCCTGCTCTTGGTTCCCCATATTTACACACTTTGGTGGAAAGGATTCATAGGAGAGGGGTAGGAGAGATACAAAAAGCTTCAGATCTTCCTACTGTCGATATTTTTTCTAAAGTTACAAGAAGTGGGGAGGGGGGAGTATTTTGTTTATTATCCTTGGCATAACTCCTGAATCCTTTTGGGCTGGTGAGAGAAACAGTCACTTTGTTTTCTGGAGCAAAGCAAATTGGCCACATTCTCCTGATCTTAACTCTGCAAAAGCTTCCTCAAATTCTGCAATGCTGGCCACGCACACTAGCCATTTTTAGAAATGAAGAAATGAAGTTTTAGAAACGTTCAGATGAAGTGAAAGCAAAAGCTTCCAAACCGATCTTAAAACAAAGGTTACCCACCAGCAGTCTCAGTGCAGCCAGTTGCACAAAGCCACAACCAAACCTGAATAAAATGCCAGGTGCAGTAATGAGCTTGAAATCCAGTCCTGAAAGATGCAGAAAAATCTGGTATGAGCTGAGAGGCTGCACTTCCCTTAGCCAGTAACCACCAGGTTGGAGCCACATGAGCTTCACTTGGCTTTATATGGCATTGCAAGTGCTTTGGTTTGCCAGCCTGTTCCCTACACCTAAGAGTTTACATTTTGAGAGCAGCAATGAACAGAATGTGTAATGCAGGGTCATTACAGCTGTGCTGTTTCAGGTAGCAGATGGTTTTTTAAGAAGTTCAAGACAGAGGCTGTTTATTCTCGGTCGGCACATTAATGCATGGCCTGTTTCTAGCAGAGGGCACCACGAAGCTGCCAGGAGAAGCTGAGGTGGAATGAAAGAACAGCAACATGGGCAAAAATACTTACAAGGGAACTTGGAAATGAAGTTTGAACACCACAAGCAGGGCTCTGAGCAAAGGATGGAGATGGGGGAAGAGTCTAGGTGGATGTTTCACAAAACACACTGGGATAAAGTGGTGACAAGAGGCAGGAATGGTGAATTATGTCTGTGCTTCCTAGCACTGCCAGTCTCCCTGAAGCAACAGTCTTTTGGAAGCCAGGACAACAACAAACATTTGTGCCTTTTCCATTCCTTCAAGCCCAGCGTGTTCCCGATGCCAACATCATAGCTTCTTTCTCTGGGTGTTTTGATGCATTACAAAGCAGCTGAAAACACGAGCAAGATCCTCTAAGAACACACTTGGGTACTGGGTTGTGCATCTCTGAGGATGTCTCAAATCACAACCTCTTGCCCTTCTTGGTTAGATTTACATTATGCACCTTTTCCTATAGCACTGCCTATGTGCTCCTCACCAACACAGCAGCACCTACGCTTCCATGTTCCTCCTGGGAATCCCACTAGGCAGCTGCAGCATCAGCCTCTTCCTCCACACTCTGACCCACCAGGATTTCCATGCCAGTCAAGCCCAGCTAGTGCAAACACAGACGGCAGAAACCATGGCCACAATCCAGATATGCCACCACTCCTGCAGATCAAACATTTCCCGAGAAGAGCCTAATTACAAGCAAAGTCACTCTGCATTTTCATTTCTTGAGAACATTACTCCCAGAAGCAATAGATGCAAAGTAACTAGAAGCAGAAACACGCACATTCCAGCTCTTCCCGCCCGCCCCTCAAGCCCGTCGGATCCCCGCTCACCAGGACTTCGGGGCAAAAACTTCCCACAAAGCGTTTGGCCACTGCCCCAGCCTACAGGGAGCGGATCTGTTCGTGGGCACATGGCAGTGTTATTGGAACAGCAATGAAATCCCCAACTAAAACCTTCCTGGCACAAGGCAAGGAATCATATGAAGTTGAGACTCCTCCCATTTAATTCCCTGCTGCTCCCGCTTCCCTGGCAGCTCCTCGGTTCGATCACCACCTGCTCCCCCCTCTGCCACCAGTTCGCCTTTTCTTTCAGCTCCTCTGTAGCAGTTAATTATAGAGAAACAATGAAATCTCCAAAGCGCTTCAAGGCGGGATTAAGCCAAGCCACAACGGGATGTGTCGTCAGCAGGCTGCTCTTTGGCAGCCTCCAGGTGCTGAACAAAGACCCGTTTCTGTCGATGGGCTGCTCAGGAGTCCTGAAAATGCAACAGAACGGCCATGTCGGAGCTTGCAGACGTTCAGATTATCTCCAAAAACTCCACAGTGGCAAAAGAAGGAAAAGAAAGAAGCCACAGACCAAGGGCATCAAATAGATTGGTGTGTAAAAGCAGGCAGGAATGGAGAGAAAAAAGATGCTGCCTGGCCCAAAAACGTGGAAGTTGAAGAGCAGGTGACAAATCTAAAGGGAAGGGTGGGAAAAGAAGGGTGATTTCCCTGGCTTTTATTAACCACCCTTGATGCAAAAACAGCCTGTGCTGGGGTGGCACTGCAAGAGCTCAGAGGCTCCCGCCTTTGGGTCATGTAAGGAGTCCACCTCGAGGCACTCTGATCTCAGACGGTGCCAAGGCTCTTCCCTCCCTTGGGACCAGCCTGCGCTGAAGTTTCACTCCTGGTTCATCTCTTGCAGCTTAGTGAAACAGTGTGTGCTGGGCATGGCCAAAATCAGGCTGCTCTGTTCCTAAAAAAGCAGAATTTGTCCATCAGCAGGGTCAGGACCTGCTTGAGAAAGGGATAGCCTAGCGCTTATTTCACATTTCTGGTGATTCTTTCAGAGAAAAAAAAATAAAAATAAAAATCCTGAAAGGATAAAAAAACACACAGAAGTTGCCCCAAGCACTGTAGCCTTATTTCCCTGGATCCACATTCCTTGGGTAACTGCCTTCAATATCCAGAACTCCAGCCTGAATTTCTCCTTAAGGTGGTGCATATTCCCTGCAGAAGTCACCAAATCACAGCAGCATTATGGCTGGAAAAGACCTTCAAGATCGAGCCCAAGCAAATCCACCTAGTCAAGGGAAGCAGAACGGTTTCCCTTCTGCAACTCACTTGTTTTCACATAATTTCTAGGAAGCTTTGCTAACCTTTGAGACCGCTGCCAGAGTTGATAGAAATCAGTGATGATTTCAAAGCTCTTTGGAGGAGCATGAGGGCAGGAGATCAAGCTGCAGACATGGCATGGCCACGCACGTTGTATTTCCAAAATAAACTGAAATGTGAGAAAGCCTGGAGCTCTCCCGACATGACCAGGTTGAAATGCATGGAGGCCTCCTCCTAGCAAATCCAATTGAAGCCAGAGGTCCTTTTGGCAGAGACATCTGCTTCAGCACTGGAAATAGTCATCCCAAGCAATCACAAGACAAACATCAAATCTTCGCTGCGGAATAGATCCTCCCCATGCCCCCTTCCTGCAATGGCAATTTGAATTAGTTACATAACACAGAGGGCTGCCCAAGCTTTATATCCAGCCCACTACTGAAAACCGCATGGAATTTTAAGCACCCCAGGAAATGCGAGAACTTCCCTTCAAGGTAACTCAGCTCCCCATGGGGGAAAATGGGCTCTTCCAGAGTTAAATGGAAGTTGCAGACAACAGCTACGATTGGCATGACAAAAATCCCTTTTCCCATACACATTCTTCTCAATACCAAGGCTCACATTCAGCAGGAGCTACTGGAAGTTATAAAATAAATTAGGTTGGAAGGAGAGATCTCTAGTTCAACCCTGTTTTGAAAGCAGGACAAAAATTCTCAAGTTAAATCAAATTGCTTAGCATCAAATTCAGCATGATTTTAAATATCTCTAACATTAGATATTATACAATCTTCTCGGCTGTTCTAGTCTTTGAAATACTCAACACTGATTAGAAAGTAATTTCTGCCATGTGGGTTATCAATGTTTCTGCCACCACTGGCCCTTTCAGTGGACACTTCTGAACAGAGGCCAGCTCCCTCTTCTCTGGGACTTCCACCATTCTCCAGACACACACAAGTTGGGTATTTTTAAGCTACATCTGCAAGGCATCCTGCACTACCTGGAGGGAGCACAGAGCCAGAAGCCACTGCTGACACCGGCAGCATTTGCAACGGGGGCCCCCAGGTTTTTCCTCTTATGAAAAATGCATCCAAAGTTCTCCTCTCCAGGAGTCCGCTGGACCAAGCAACGGCTTTCAGGCTCCGGGCATCCAGTCTCAGGTAAAACAAGGACAAAAACCACCACACAAACCAAGCTCTGTGGGCTCCAACATAACCTCTCAAGTGGTCCATCTTGGTTACAACAACCAAAATTATCAGGTGATGGATAAGAAAAAATACACAGAAGTATTTTTTGCCCAGCACAAAGTCTGTCACCAAGTTCTCCTTGCTACAAGGAAAACTGAAATTTATGAAGGATAGGGCCACTAGCTGCTATCAGGTACAACAGCTCAGATGCTGCCTCCAGCTCAGCAAACCTTCAACCCACACATGGCAGAAGGTGGGAAGGGCACAGAGAGAGGTTAAATCCCTATGTAAGGTCTCCTACCTTCCTTCCTCCCATGTTTGCATTCTCAAACAGAGCACACTGCACTAGATGAAAGCACAGGAATCATCCTCCACTTTCTTCCCACTGCAGACCCGGACTGTGAGATCAACCACTATTTGGGCCCTGCTTTGCAGGGCTCGGTCTAGCTCAGCTTGGTGCACTGCCTTAAATACCATCAAACAGACTCTGACACTCTGCCACAGAATCCTTGAGCACTCTAGGAACCTATTTCACTGAAAAACGTGCAAAAAGCATCACCTGTGTAAGCACCATTTAATTCTGCTTCACCACATGGAAGTCACTGTGACTGCTGGTGTGGCAAGCACCCACACTGGGATCTTTTTTCCCTTCTCCAAAGAGAACCACACACTTGCAATAGTTGGGATAGGATGCCTGCATGGCAAGCACCCAAGCCATTGAAAGAAGCCAGCGTGAAGATTTATGCTTCAGCTTTCTTCCAAAATCCTAAAAAACCCAGGCAATGGTTGACAAGTCTCTGTGCTGCTGACCCCAACACTGGCTGTGTGCACAGGATCTGTTCTTGCTGCTTAGAAGCCCAAAAACCCAGTAAGACCCATCGGGCTGAAGTTTCTTGGGATCCCACCCTAAGCAGTCTAAGCCAACTTTTTTTTTTTTTTTTTTTAAAGCTTAACCACCATAACTTACATCCTTCCAAAGAAATTATGCAGTTTACGCTCTGTTATGATGAGCGGCATAAGCAGTGAGATAAGTGTAGTCTCCTTCAGCCCACATCTTTCCATGGGATTACAAATATAGAACTGTGAGAAGATCCAGACGTGGGATCCCTTGCACTCACTTAAGTCTCTGTGGTAGGGAAGTCAAAACAAAAGTCTTCCCTCCAGATCACACAGATGGGACTCCTCATTCCCAGGACCCTTCATGCTTTAGCACCACAACTTAGTATTTGTGAAACTGCAGGCACAGGCCCTTGACAGGCAGTCTCAGTCTTCAGGTGCTTCGGCTCCTCAAGAGCTTCAAGCCAAAGAGCTGTAGGAGCTCTGCTTCATGGTTACTCCTTCCAGGGACAATACAGTAATAAACCAAGAAATAGCAAGATTGGGAACAGAATTTCTGTAATGGTCTTAAAGAGCACTGGGCAGAGACAGATTTCCCAGAAATTGAGCACCAAATTATAAACTTGGACTCATCTTCTGGCACTGCTGGGTCCATTTGCTATGGAGGCAAAGCTGCCTGCTTGTATTTGCTTCATCTCATCTGAAGCGTCTGCTGAACAAACCTCTTTCGAAGAAAGAGGTTCTTTTAAAAATAAGAAAAAAAAAAAAAATTCTTAGATCTGCAGCCAACTCAACACAGAGGGGGAATACGCTTTCCTCCCAAAACAGGACTTTGCAGAAGTCCACTGGAAGTCTTCTTGGCAGCAATCTCCTTGTTCAAGAAATGCGATGTTAATGGTCCTTGAACACCTGGAGCTTTTCAAGCCATCCCCTTGTCAGATTCCCACTGCAAAACGGATAAGCTAATCCACACTAAGTCACAAACAGGATTAATAAAACTGGAGCAAATTCATGATGGGACATATTCCTAGTATGGTCAGAATGACATAAAAAAAAAGAGCTCACCCATGATGAGGGGAGACTCCCCAGACAGGTGCCACCTTGGACACTGGTACCTCTGACGACAGCCAAGAATTGGCAGGAGGCATGGGACAAGGCACTAATACTACTCGTGAAAGCAAAATTCTGTATTTGTTTCATATAAATTGCAGGGGTATTGGCTTGGTAGTGACTGCTGATAATTTACTCCAGCATAGCCAGAGCTCAAGCAACTCGCAGTTCTGTGCAGGTTGGGAAGCCATTTAGTTCAAACGGTATCGAAACAAGGATTTGTGCTGTTAAGACTCAACTACATGTTTTTACAAAGCCTGCGATCATTTCTCAATCATTTCATGTTAGTACCTGCGGTGTCCAACTGACAGGTAATATTCCAGCAATAATCCATCACATTTAAGGAATTTCAGAGAATAAGGAGAAGCAGATTTCACAAGCAACTGTAATACGTGAATGTCAAAAGAAAAAAATCCTTACAAACAACCCTAGTCTTTGATCTATAAACTGCCGAGACCCCTGGCTACCATGAACCACACTAGTCAATGACAAAGCTTCCACCAAAAGGAAAGGAAAAATCTCACGGAAACTCTCCTCCAACCTCACACCTCATTGTTCTCTCAAAACTTCATGGATCTCTCTGAGGCCCTGAGCACAGAAAAATGTCATTTGTTCCTACTTCTCTTACCTTGTGCAAACCACGCAGGCTGGGAATCCTAATAGATTAAACATGTTTCCTTCTCCAGGAACGGGAGTTTTGGCAAGGACGCGGGTGGCTGGCCAGCATAACCCAGCCCAGACAGGGGCACACATTGTAAGAGGAGAGTTAAGAGCAGCGATTTGCAGCCCATCATAGCGTTTGCTACCAACCTTTCCCTGCGAAGAGCATTGCAAGGGAGAGATGCAGCCACAGGAGACAGCTGGGATGGCACATCTAGCTTTCTGTAGCCCCCAGGACACCCTGAATTAGTCCAGGTGCAAACCAGAGCATGTTCCCATCGCATCCTCAGGCAGCTGCAGTTCAGCTTGTCCACCTCAAGACACAGGCACCAACACAACTGAATTGGCCCCAGAAGAGAGCAGGGCCTCACGGGCCAGCACAGACACCCACCACCTGCCCCAGCGTGCCCGGGTGACTTGGGAAACTGCCTTTGAGACCATTTTCCCCATGTTCGTACCTAAAGAAAGCTCCAAGGGCCAGTTACACAAGCCCTGCATGACCTGCCACATTTACTTAAGATGTTATTAGCATGCCAAAATTAGATTTTCAGTTTGAAACCAATTATATTTATTTGATTTCACGCCAGCATCTCTGGCTAATTTAAAGGGCACCAAAGCTATGCAGTGTTAATTGTGCAGGATGGAGAGCAGGCACAGGCTCCTCATCTCCAACCTGAGCAATATTATTGGAGAAGGCTTATCCTTCCCTCCTAATCACTGTCAGTTGTCTTTATGGTATATGCAGTAATGTAAATACCTCGCTAGCTGTCATCAGGCATTACCCAGGCTCAACACAGAGCCCTGGCACTGCAGCTGTGCCAGCGGTTGCCCTTCCTCCCTCCCAACCTTTATCTCTGAACCCTGTCTCAACTGTAATTGCCAACTGTACAGGATATTTTATTTGGCCAGGATTCCACTAAACAGAACACTCTGTCTGTATACAGTGCATATGCTTGATAGTACAGTGGTTATTTTGGGTAAATAAGCTTTCAAGTATCCGATATGTCCTCTCTCAAAGGCTATAATCTTTTCACTTGGGGGAATAGCCTGATCCAACAGGTCTTTTCTGCACCTAGTAGTGTATGCAGCACACCAGGGTAGCCCACTGGTTAAAAATTACATTCCCTAACTAGGGAGAACATCCCGAATCTTATGATCAGGAGAAATAAGTTGAGGCTGCTGGTCTGTTAGACTTGCAGCTGTTCATATAAAGCTTTGCATTGATGAGACTTTCAACCAAAAAAGTTCATTCTCAAGACACTTTTTCAGTGAAATACAGTCTGCTGGAAGCCAATACCAATGTATTTCCCAGCTGTTAATCCCAAGATATATACTATACAACAGTCTGTATTCTCCATAACAATTTTTACACCAGGGGACAGATGGAACTTACTAAGTTTTCTGCTTGGTTGCTGTACCCACTAGAGTCACAGACTGCTCCTAAGAGGTTCACAAAGTGGCCTAGAAAATACAGTTCTCACACGTGAGGATTTATACATCAAATTCCCAAAGGAATCAGTTTCTGCTGGAGAACCTTAAAGAACCAGATGAGAAGATACTTGTAGTCAATGCACTTGAGGTTTGGAAATGAAAGAAACACCAAGCTGCAGCTCTCCTTGTTTTGCTTTGCAATGTTCTTGCACTTATAATCATAGAATCATAGAATGCTTAAGGTTGGAAGGGACCTCTAGAAATCATCTAGTCCAACCCCCCTGCACACGCAGGGTCACCTACAGCATGTGGCTCAGGACTGCATCCAAGCGGGTCTTGAAGACCTCCAGAGAAGGAGACTCCACAGCCTCTCTGGGCAGCCTGTTCCAGTGCTCTGTCACCCTCACGGTCAAGAAATTTTTCCTAAAGTTCCTGTGGAACTTTTGGTGTTTCAGTTTGTGGCCGTTTCCTCTAGTTCTGTCGGTGGCCACCAATGAAAAGAGGCCAGCGCCATCCTCCTCACTGCCTCCCTTGAGGTACTTAAAGACACTAATGAGGCTATGTAGACACTAATAGACACTATAGACACTTATAGACACTAATAATGGCTAGGAGAGGTTTCCAACATCACCCAAATCTTCCAAGAAAGAGATGCCAGGAACTCCAGTTCGAATGTAAAGCAAGTGGCACAATAAATGCAATGTCCTAGAGATACAGGAGGCATCGCTACCTCCTGCCATCGCAGGGAATCCATTAAGCAGATGTTTTGCACGAGGATGACAGGGTCGCACCTAGAGATTTGGTTGTTTAATAGAGCATGTGCCTGTAATTCCCACGTGCACCATTCCAAACACAGAGTCCATTAATTTGCTATAGGGCTTATATGATTTGGCACTTGCAGTAGCAGGGGACCAGACTCTGTGACCCAGGGAGTCCTTTCTAGCCCCCCGTCTCAGGGAAATAAGTGATAGCATTTTCACTGCTACTTCTGCCCTGAAAAATCAACATAATGAAACCCATCCCCAGGGATTTGGCAGGAAAGGAATTTACTTTGCGACAAGCAGCATCTTGTTTAATTTTAAGTAGGAGTTTGTAGCCATCGAGGTAACCTAACATTATGTTGCCTGCCCAAATCTGCAGATGCCCTGAAATGCAGACTAGTGGTTAAACTGCCCCACCTGGCAGGATCAGCTCTGAGCCCCATCAGCTTCTTCAGAGCTGAATTTGGGGAAAATATTCTCCAGGTTCTGTCATCTGCCCCTCACTCCTTAACTCGCTCACTACCCAGGTGCCATCGTCTTCCATGCATCATTTTCACTTGCAAAATTCATGAATTGGCTCTGTTCTCAAACAGGCAGCTCAAACTCTCTTGCAGAGTGCGCAGAGATCCCACCACAACATGCAGTTCCACACTCAAGGTCAAAACCTCACGCCACAATTTTAGCTTAATTAACAATCCTGTTGATGGATGACAAGGAAGCAAACAGAGCTTCCTCCCACACAGCTTTACTAATAGCAAGGTGCTAGCAGTGAAAAGAGTGAAATTTGTGCTTAAATTACCATTCATGACTATGAAGCAGTAAAATTATGAGCAAAGCCCAAGCAGAGCTTACTACACTAATAGACAATCAATGAAGTCATTATTTCAACCTGCCTCACTTCTTTTACAACTGCTCGTATCTTCTCTTTCATGCATGAGGTTGTATAGGCTTATTTCCTGCCTGAATGAAAAAATTCATTTGGTAGAAGGCTGTAAAGTCAACTCAGTGTGAAACAACACTTTGCCAGTTTCAGAAGCAAGAATTTCTTATTTTGTTCCTTTTCCCCCTGCAGCCACCAAGCTCAGTAGCTCTTGAGACAAAACAGACAGGGCAGAAAAACGAAATCTGGCAAGGAACTAAAACCTCATTCAGAAGAGCTTTTCTGTATTCCAATGAAAATGAATTTTAATTTGTCCAAGCTGTGAAATTTTGAAAGTTATTTCACATGTATGCAATTCAACTATCAAAGTTTTACGAATTGTTTGCAGGAAAGATATCTAATTTTATATTTCAGAAAAAAAAAGTCAGGTGTAAGTGCTCTGGATTTACTTTGCACTCCATTCACTGATAGGATTTCCGAATCCTTTAAGACTTGAAGACACTGTCTCCTGTGGAGCACATGAGCTCTCTAAGAAACCCTCGCA
>VZSV01000002.1:15453827-15469409 GCA_013398735.1 Nothocercus julius
GCGCCGCCCGGCGCCATCTTGAGCGCGGCAGCGCTCCGCCCGCCCTCGCTCCGTTTGCTCCGACGAAACGGCAGCCGCCGCCGCCGCCCGGCTCGTCGTCGCCGCCGCGCCTGGTTCTCTGCCGCCGTCGCGGCACGGAGCGCTACGGAGGGATGAGGGCAAGGAGGTGGACCCCAGGGTGGGGGGAAGGGAAGGGCGGGAATGCCACTCACAAGATGGCGGCGGTGCACATCGTCCCCTCCCTCAGGGGAGGGGCGGGAGAGTCCTCTCACTTAAGATGCACGCCCGGCGCCGATTGGCTGTCGGCGGCGGAAGCCGCAGCTCCTATTGGTGGAGAGGCTGTCAATCGCGCGCAGCCCTGCTCCGGGAGGCCGCGAGCGCGGGAAGGGGCGGCCGCGCCGGGCCTGGCGACGGGCGCCGTGGGGAGCGGCGGGAGCGCCCGGCTGCTCCAGCCAGAGATCATGAGGAGAGTTTGGCGAAACCTGCGATGTCTGAGTCAGATTATCTCCCTCAGGCGCTGTCATTCCTATAGCTTGACGCCCCCGTGCGTCCAGGAACATCGTTTTAGCGTTTAGCTCTATAGTCGTGGTGAGGCATGTGCGTAATTTTACCACTGCGTTTTTAGAAGTCTGCACCGTTCTAAATTCTCTTATTTTGGGGTAGAAAATACTTCCCCGAAGGCCATGCTGAAACTCCTTTTGATTTAGATCAGTGAGGCAGGGTTATGTCTATGGTAAGCATTAGTTTTTTAAGAAATAATGTGGACTTGGAGCAGAAGGAAAGTTTCAGTTGTGTGCTGAGAAGACCAGTGGCCACATAAGCACATAAAAATGAAGGATATGTTTTATTTTTTTTTCACAGTGGTGTCTCCATGTCCATGTCCCAAAGAGCTCTTCTTCACGTAGAATCTATAAACACTTCTTTATTTTTTATTTTATTTTTTAAATGAACACTGTATTTTAATCCCTCAAAACTCAGACATTGCTGTCGCATTCAGCCAGCAAATTATGTCAATGGGAGTCTGGAGAGGCATGAGAAAAGGGGACTGGCCTCTGTGAAGATATTAACCTCCCGCCCACTCTGTATCTTCAAGCAGCACCTTCTCTTTCATCGTTAATATTCTGCTCATCCCACTTTTCCTGATCCGCTGTATTTTGTCTTGTGCAGGTCGTAAGCTTCTCGGAGCAGAGGAAATGTCTCTATTAAGCAGCCCATGAAGCGGTACTGCCGTACCAAGTGGTTTGTTGTAATAACAAGGGAATCTAGCAGAAATCCGAAGTGGGAAAGCAGTCTCCTGCGTATCCACCTCCGCTCTCTACCGGGCATTAGGGAACACCGAGAAGTGGAAAAACTCCGGGCTTCTTTGTGGTGGGAGAGCTGCAGAGGTCTCAGATCTGGGTTGCACGTACTTTCTGACTTAGAATTTACCATTGCAATGATTAGAGCAGACGATCCCCTCCTCCCATTGCTTCTGCTGCTGTTGAGGGCTCTACCCTGACGCCGACGTTTCTCAGGCGTCCCCAGGACCGCGTCCCCTCCGGCAGCCTTAAGTGCAGTTTTCTCCTTGGGGCGGGTGTCCTGCAAGCTGCCCTTTCCACATGGGCGTGGGAGTCATTTAGTGTCACAGTTCAGTTGTGTTTGGGGCCCTGGCGTTTGCTGCCGTGTTTCTAGTCGAGGGCTTTTTAAAGCATCAT
Organism: Nothocercus julius; assembly: GCA_013398735.1. NCBI lineage: Eukaryota > Metazoa > Chordata > Aves > Tinamiformes > Tinamidae > Nothocercus > Nothocercus julius. The sequence goes on from VZSV01000002.1 coordinate 15,455,522, forward strand.
AAACTGCTGTTTGCAAGTGACTGCGCATTCGCTACCGTGGTTCTCACCCACAATAGCGGTTAATGCGCTTATTGAACTGCTTGGTACGGGCAGGGTTAGCAAAGCGAGAGGGAGCCCAACAATGTCGGTCTTATTACACCCATAATAGCGCCAGTGCGCGTTGGCAGGCAGAATGCGTGACCTTGTTTCGCTGCAAAATTTCCCTGGTGGAAATATTTTCAGGGGGGAAACTTGACCTATCAAATGGCATCTGGTTATTTAACAGAGTGCAAGGTAGTTTGCTCTGGAGCCAGCAAATACAAGCACACAGTTTATCCCCGGGGTTTTCCCATGCCATTCTTGGTTTAGAGAAATCAGGCAAGTACCACACAGGGAAGTAAGGAGAAGTGGTTGAAAATCCTCGGATTGTAGCAAGTTTTTATTAATCGGTTTTGCGGTAATGTCAGTCTAAACCACACGGGCAGGTTTCCTTTAATGATCCCAGGTACTGCCACGTCTCTCCACCCTGTTGTTGCCTGCTAGGTGAGCTAAGCGATTTTAAATTCACCTTTGAGGTCACTTTGAAGTCAAGCAGCTGAAGACCCGGTTTTAACAGGTGAGTTCTGGTTCTCACAGGCTGTTTACTGAGAACTGGCTTTCGCTCTGCAAATGCTCTTCTTCCCCCATCATCCCTGTCTCTACCCTGGCAGAACTATGACTTCATTCTCTTCCTTCTCACCCAGATTTTCAGCATTAGGAAACAAGTCAAGAGCTCATGACCTAGACAAGGTCTTACTTCTTCCCCTTTTATCCACGTTTATACTCTTGAGTATCTAAACTGAAAGCCAGTAACAAATCATACCTTTGCTGCCACCTTGAATTCTGATATAAAGTTGACGTTAAGTAAGAAATTGTTAATTAGAATAAGAATTTGATTACTACATACCAGAACTGCAAAAAAAAAAAAGTTAGAAATAAGAAGATAAACATATTCAAGTTCATTTACTTCTGGGCATCTGGAAATAAGATGTGTGAGGGAATATTGTTCTTATTAATGGCCAGTGTCTCTTTGCACTGAGCTAAGCCGAGGCCAAGCAAGGTTAGTGGTTCACAGTAACAGGTTCTAATGACACGGGTTTACAATAATAGTCTAATAGTTGTGTGTAACATTGACTCATAGCTTATTAGTATGGAGATAGGAATGTAAAGAGATCTCAGTTAAAAAAAAAATCTATTTGGATAGTTCACATCCTTTCCTCCCTACTCATGAATTCCAATGCCATTGACTACTGGCCGCTAAAAATAGGGTCATTTTTGCGTATCTGAAGTCAAGGAGAAACAAGAACTGGAGAGACAGTGGGTGGAGACTGGTGACTTTTATATAGAGAGCTTTCAAGAAATGTTTCTTGGGAAGGTCCTCTACAAGTGCACGGATGCTCTAAAAAGATGAGAACCAAGCTAAATATGAGAAAATCTCTTGCGGGCAGGAGAACTGATGAACACCAAGTTCCTGGCTTTGTTTTTTGCACATGGGGAGCTGAACCTTTCCATCCCTATCAAGTACAGGCTCAAGCTGTGTTTGCTTCTCAGATGTGTGGTCCCGTGGCAGCAGCAGGAGAAGGAGCCGCAGGGCCAGCTGAGGAGAAGCCCCATAGACTCACGAGGAGCCGGAGCGGATCCATGAAAAGCATCAGGTGGGATCACAATCCGAGGCCCTTTGGCACTTGCTGTCTGCCACTGTGGTCTCTTTGGATCGCCAGGAATGTGGAAGTGGATCCCGATGTGCCAGGAATGGGGATGTGGAGGGGGCCCAAACCTCTGACCAACGGAGAGGTTGAGAGTGAGCCTCACCATGAATCCTTTCTTTAGGCATCGCCTGGAGTCACACCAATCTTATAAGGCGAAAAGCAGGAAAAGGAAACCGGGAAGACAGGAACAACATATCTGTGCATTAAATGAGTTGCCACCACCATCAAAAAGGACAAACCAGGAGCACAGCACCTTAGAGAGAAGCTGCTGAAGCGCGTGAAACCGCACGGCTCCCCAGCTGCCGGATGCCCTGCTAGGGGAGGTTAAGCCACCAAGGAGGCTAAAGAAGAACTGGCTTAGCAAAAATCAAGCCACAGTCATCTTTAAATTCCTTTACAGTAAAAATCACGGTGCTGATCTTTCTAAAGATTGCGAAAGCCCTTTGCTAATACCGAAGATATATGTTCTTTTATACCCACATGAAGCTTTAGAGGTGCCCAGCCGCTGACATTTTAAGGCCAATATCCGTTTCAGCCATCAAGGCACCTTAAATCTCATTGCCACACGTATTTCAGCCACAAATACCGGCCAGGCGCTAACAAAATTACTAAATCTCCATTTAGCCAATAGTTTTCGGTCAGTCACCTGATTTTCTGAGCGTTTTTGAAGGTTCTGCTCTTGAGCACGCCACAGGGTATACAATTGTTCTGACCGAACACAGAATACACCCTGGATGTTCGGATTCATTTGGACAGTTTTCCGTACAGATCTGCAGCTGGCATCCAGTTAGTTAAGCACCTTAGGGCTTGTTGCCCTTAATTTAGTTCTGCTGACACAAGCAGAAGACAAACATATCTAAAGACCAGAGCCAGAAAAATGCTGCAAAAAGTTTGAGAAAGTCCGTTTTAGAGCACCACATGCATTAGCCTGCGTGCAGTTGCTATAAATCCGTACCTTTGCATCCCAAATGATGCCCTGGCTGAGAGCAGAATGAAACCTCTCTGTCCCAGGGTGAATTTGGATGCTCCGTCACGGAGCCTGACGGTACCAGTGGCCTGTATGGATTCCTGTACAACAATTTTCATCCCACTTGCCTGCAGATTTTGCTCGAAAATGAACAAGGCTGTTGCACGTGACTTCATAGCACTCGTCAGGTTCAAAGTCACCTCAAAATCCTGCTGGGAGGAACCAAAATTAGCTATTATGTAGCACCTAGAGAGAATTACTTGTAGAGACACACTTAGATACAGTGCATGTTTAGTTATATATATTTTTTTTTAATCTGTTGAAACCCCACTAGGTCTGACAGTTTCTTTTTAATAAATTCTATTAGCATGTCTTCCACTAGTATTTGCATGCTTCTAAGATGATCAAAAGCATTTTCCCAGATGTTTTTTTTATACATAATTACATTTTCCAGCCTGTGCTAATTTTCTTCATGTAGATGTGCCCTCTGGAACAAAGAGTGCCCCTGTCACGACACAGCAATGCCTCTCAGGTCAGGGTAATGATAACCAGAACCCGATCCATCAAGGGGCAATGCTGTATCTGCCACCTCCCCCTGCTCAAGCCAAGAGCGATTTCTGTAAGTTCTGAATTTCTTTGGATAGATTCTTCCTTTGGGAGGGAAGGAATTGGTGCCCACGGAGAGGTCCCTGCCTCCCAGTTGCAAGAGTGGCGAGTGGTAGCATGGGGTGTATTTCTTCTCACTCAAGAAGAACTAAAGATGGAAAAGAGCTACCACTAGCTCATGTTTCCCATCGGAAAGATACTATTTCATAAGCTTTGTAGGGAATATTGCCCCACAGGAGGCTTAAAGCACAACCTCTCCTGATATGAAGCTGGTCCTTGACCTCTGGGAATTCCTTCCAGGCAACATTTCTACGATTCAACGATTCTTCCCCTTTTCCTGAGGTAGGGCCTTGGCCCAAATGTTGCTGTGTTTGTGTTTCTACGTTATTTCCCTGGCTTGGCCTCACTTCTGGCCACTTGCCTAAGGAAACAGAGCTGGCAAAACCCTCCGTAGCGCTGCGCAGCAGAACGTGTCTTGCTGGGATCTCTAGAAAGGAGCTCAACAAGCGGCAGTTCTGCTTCCTCTGGGGGAAAATCTGAGTCCTGACTCCATCCCCTCCGCACCTTTGGCACCAAAGCTGCAGGAGGGCAGCACAGGGATAGACACAGACAGCAAAGCTAAAAATGAGACCTGGAAAGGAATCAGCTGCCTCAAGTACAACTTACTAATTTTCCTCTTGCCATGATATAGCTCTGCTCCCCCATGTTCCAGACACAGTCAAAAGCCTCCACCAAGGGAGCTGTTGAAGAAAAACAAATAGGCAAACAGGAAAGAACTACCCAGGCCCATTTCTCACTTAACACTCTCCTTTTTGAGCCTAATATTCAATATTCTCTGATGCCCAAGAAGGAGATTCAGCCTTTCGGATTGTTTATCTTTATTCTACTGTAGCAATAGTTTGTTCTAAGCAGGAAGAATAAAAACACATTATTTTCAGAATGGCTATGCAGCATGTATGATTTTCCAGATATTTGTATCAGGATAGAAAGACATATAAATATATATATATACTTTTATATAGATATAAAAATAAACGATTTGGTTGTAACAAATTCAATTACAGCAGTTTCAGGGAGGGAGAGACACAACATGAAAACAATGAAATATCAGGACTTTTAAGTCCCTTTTTTGAAAGATTTTCAGTTTTTGGACCTTCTGCTACGTGTAAAGAGGGGAAAAGAGAACTGCATGATTCCTACCAAAATGTATTTACAGTAACTGGATTTTATGTCGTTCAGAAATGTCCCACTTAATAAACTCACCATGACAAAACAGATATGACAATGTCAGAAGTGCAGAAACTTGATTTTATAGTAAAAAGATATATATTTTAAAAACATTTTATAACTTTAGGGCTGCTATTTCTCTTTACCCCCAAATAATTTTAGCATGCAACACATATTTTCAACTGCTTTTAAGAAAGCCACATTCCATTAATAGTAATACTTGCACTGCATCCAAGATAAACAGATGGAAGAATAAAGGCATAGAAAGTTAGGTGATAACGTGATCCAGCCAGAGCACTGACATCTTTTAGAATTACTTTGAATATTGCGTTTATCTAGCAGAATTCAGAAGTGTGGACCGTTGCCTCCCTCTAGCGTTTGCACCAAAGAGCGTCATGTTTTTGTTCCCACCTTTGATAAGCTCCCAGACCAGACCTTTCTGTTCTTAAATGGAGAGGAATCTGCTTCAGTCCTGGCAGGAATGACCCATAATTAATGTTCATGGACATTCTGTAGTATGAGAATTCCCTAAGCCCCAGGAGTGACTGGGGATGGAGCAGCCTCCAGAAACTATATAATTAACTATATAATTAATATTAACATGTAATGATTATGCAGAAACCCCAAGGCAAGCAGCTGTCTCCATTTTCTGCAGGATAGGTGCCCAAGTCTCTATCTGAAGAACTCAGCCCTGGTAATGCTTAAAAAAAAGTCTTAAAAACACTGACAACCAGTCTTAAAAATGCAAACTGTAAATCATTAAACTATAAGATCAATATGAGTCAGTGACTCATAGGAACTGACTAACTGATAGGCTTCAAGAAAGTGCGGACACATAAGCAAAATTCCTCTCCTAACAATGTAGAAAGTAAATATTTACTGAAAACCTGTTTAGTAAACCTGCAAGGCACTTTAAAAGACCACTGTGGGCAGCACCCTTGCCCTCCACCCTCTAAGCACCAAAAACTGATGAGAACCATGAAAGTGGCACTGAAATCCGGCAAATTCAAGGTCAAGTCTAAGATGTAGAACAGTATCACTCTTGTTCCTAGCTCCATTCACAAACATAATGATTAATTGTGGCACTCGATTAAAATATGCTTTTAAAGTAACATTACCCTTTATTTTTTAAGCAGCCCAATCTACAACTGAAGGCACTTTTTATCTGATATTTCTTTCCGTTTCTTTAAGGCATCCTTAAAGCTGTTTTTTGAACATCAGACAACTTACATCTGATCCTACTAAGTGCAGAGAGCTGCTCCTTCTCAAGTCACGAGCAACAGCACCCCTCGTTTGGGATAGTAAGGACTTTCATGAAAAATACACATTTAAAGACTGAGTCATAATGCAAGAGGGCTTGATTATAAGCATTTAATAAAATCTGGGAATATAAAATGCTGGTGTAAGACTGCCACTTAATGTGACATGAACACAGAGTATGTACAAGGACTATCATTCCTCACAAGTTTTGCTTTTAGCAAGCAAAAATAATCACTTATGGCAAACCTGAGGAGCTGTCACAGACAATGCTAGTGACAGGGGTTTTGCCCTGTAAACAATCACAGAAAAGACATATTGGGATATAACCTAAGGAGCAAAATATATCCAATGGTGAACCAAGTGAGTTCACTAATGCTTCATTAGTTACAATGACAAGAATAACTGCTCTAATTTTGCAGTCGTGCAGATATTGCTAAGATATTGCTAAGAACGAAGTGCGAACCACTCTTTTCTTCCTAGTGCTTAAACAATTAAAAGACGTTTTGCAGATCTTTTGAAAACGAAGACTGAGGGTGAGTGTCTGCCCCAAAAACAAGCAGGGCCCAAGGGCTGGCTGCACAGATTCCCCTGAGCTGCAGCTCAGGGCACCCAACTCACGGCAACCAACGGGGACAGCTCTGCTGACAAGGCCCTCCTGACTGGTCCTTCCCAAAGGACTGGCCATTCTCCAAGTAGGAAACAGCCTGAGATTTAAACCTTATTTGTAACCAACTTAGGTTCTTCTATATCCATTAAAGAGCATTTAAAATAACTTGAAAAAAAAAAAAAAAGCCTGCAGTTTGAGGCTTTATTTCATGTCTTAGACCAGCATTTTATATTCCCAGATCTTATTAAACACTTAGAACAAAGTCTTCTCATTCAGGTGACTCAGCCTTTTAATGTATATATTCAGTGAAAGACTTTACTAAACAAAGTGCCAGCTGCTGGTGCTCTTTGACCTGACCAGGAACACCCAGGCAATTGCTTTTATTTCCCCTTTCAGGCAATGAAAAAGTGCTAAAGAAAATGCTTCACTCCCAGCTGTGGGCTCCAAATACAGACTGCGAGGATCGAAGTGCTGAAGTGGTTAAAGACTGTGTGAATGACCCTGGTCCAAAGGCACAGCCAGGACAGATTTAAAAAAAAAAAAAAAATTAAAAAAATATAAAAGTAAAAAACGTAACATCAGGCTCTCATAACTTTACATTATGGCAGCAAGAGAGATTTTGCCAGTCTTGTCCAGAACCATTTTTTGGTGCAAGGATTGGTGTAATCACAAATTGTAATGAACCGTAGGATACTCGGAAACTCGTTCTTCATGGTTTTGCACTTGACTGGAATGAGCCGCTTGAGACGAGCACCTGAAAGACAAGTCCCACCGAGAGAAGGTCACACATGCAGCTCCAGGTGCTGGACCCACTTTCTGCCCACAGCGCATGCATCACACGGCCCGGGTTTGAGTCCCACCAGTGCACAGCAACTAGCTCTAACCCCAGGAAGAAATTTCTGAATCATGGGGCCCCACTACCAAGACTTCAATCCCATATGGAACAGGACCCCATATGTCATCTAAGATGCACACAGCAGCTCACACCAATGCCTAGTGGGAGTGCAAAAACTCCTGTGAAGACAAACAGTCCTGAGGCTTCCAGATGTACATGAGAACAAAGAGAAAAACCTTCTTCTAGGTCATCAACTTTGCTGGGTTATCTACAGTTCCTCCTCCTCCTCCTATCACTCTGCTCATATTGACTGCCCAACTATCCCCCGAGAACTATTGCTTGAAGGAGCAGCTATTCTGAAGAGGAACCTCTTCCCTCATCATTTCTCATATGAAAACTTGCTACCATGACAACTGTGATCATCACAAGTGATGATGCTGAGACCTGGATGAGGCAGTGCAAGATTTCCCAACTACAGCAGGTATCTAAATAAACCACAGTGTTCCCATAACTTGCCACCAAACCCTTCTGCCCATTAGTTACCCTGTTATTTCTAACAGCTTGTACCTTTATACAATGGTTTTACTGGTAGAGATCAAGTCATTAGGCACAGATGAGCATTTCTTTGCTGGTAAAGGGTGTGATGCCAAGGAAATGCTGCAGAACTAGGAGGACTTTGCTGCAAAACCCTAAGATTAGGGGCTGATGCCATTTATTAGGGCTCATCAGTGGATTATAGGCCACAGCATGAAATTATATCATCAAGGAAAATGACGTTAATCTCTAGTTCTGCCACTGGCTTCCAGTTTTCATCTCTGACATGTCGTTTATAAACCATGTCAAGCGCCTTATCTAGAAAAAGGACTGTGCATGCAGACACTCCTACAGATAGTGAATATCCTCCACGCTGTTAGGCTGAGCTATATCTACTCCCAAGGAACATACAAGGGTTTAAGATAACCAGTGGTTACAGCAAAGCCACTTGACTTGGCAGAAATAAATCAAGCGTTCTTCAGTTCAGAACAATAAAGAATAGGTTTTTCCAAGCTTAAAATTCTCTCAAGATTCTATTGGCCTATCCACAATACTCAAGGATGAGTGAAGGGGTGAACATTTGTTAAATGCAATAGCTATTACTGTAATACAAACAACAGCACTAATAAGAATTTTCAAATCGAGTATTTGTGAGATCTTACCTGGGGAAAGACTAAGAGCAAATTTGGTCTGGAAATCACACTCATCACTTTCCAGGTAATCATCTGAAATGACAACCACCATCCTCCGACACCTAGGTTAAAGCAGTCAGAAGACAGAGAAAAAATTAACAGAGATGTGTCTCAACCGCATTAGTAAAGATACATATTCTTCAGAATTGTTCTATGTGTTCCACCAGGAATAAACTACACAGTAAGATTTATTGACAGACAGCTACATTGCACACAGAAACCTGATCACTGATGCACACTCAAATACTAACACAAATAATTAACAAAATCCGGTTTGTCTGTGCTGGAGCTGATTCTTGGCCTACACATGACAAAAAATAAATAAATAAATAAAAGGACCATCTTTATCTGTTCACATCCTCCCCTACTGATTGAACATTTTTTTAATATAAAAACGATCTGGACAGAGGCTCATTGTACTAATATCACTGTGAATTCACCTGGTTTTTAACCACAGTGGAAGGCTACTCTGTACAAAGCAAGCACAGTGAGGCCTTGTTAAGGCCTCTGTTAAATGCCGAGCTAGCTCCTTATGAAAGGCTGATGTTAAAATGGTGTTTAGATTGTTCACCCATCCTAACTTAGCAGAACTGGGGGGAGAAAAGAGCTCCAAAGGCCATCACCTCCCCCCCGACACTATAAAGAACTTCCTCTAGGCAACTCTCTATCTGGGGAGTCACCTTTATGGGGGATTTGAGCTCCCATCCGTGCTCAAGTGCCACAGGGATTTGAAGGATCCCTGAAGCCAGGGCTAACACCAGCGCTGTTGCTTCAAATGGTGGAGCAATCTCAGCTTGGAACTGTACTTGTTTCCAGATCTCTTTCAAAGATGTGATTGCAGATATTCTGGCCAAAGAAAAGGGGTCAAGCGTAAGCAGCAACACTATAATAGCTCCCTCCTTGTGAATTCTATGAAGCTACCTGTTTAGGAATGCCTGAATCCTGCTCCTTGAGCTGACAGCATAAAACAAACCCCATAAAGACATCCCTGTGGTTTTTCCTGCTTTGCTGGCCCCACGCTACAGACTTCACGGCAGAAGGAATGGACACAATGTCCCATTACACCGAGCTGTCCCAGGCAGCCTTCGTTCCCTCACCTCCTTTCTATAAGTTCTCCAGTGATGGACCACACACACGTTCCTGGCAAGACATCCCGGTCAAACACACAGAGCTTCAGTTTGAACTCCGTTTGTTCCAGCTCTCTGATCATCTCCTGGACAAACTGAAGGTCCTTCTGACAGTAACAGATGAAGGCATCAAACATCTCTGTTCCGCTCCCTGAAACATTAAAAAATTTAGTTATCATCTTCACCTCCTTGGGGCTTTGACAGCCAATCTGGCAAAACTTGCTCAGATAATTTAACATTTTACCAGACTATCTATTTCCCTAACAGACCAGACAGGAGAGAGGATATGTCTGTGCCTTGATCACTTGGTTCGGCAGCCCAGGGCACCAGCACAACCCACATGTTGGCAAAGTTTGGGCAAGGGTAGCTCCGATACAGACACAAAACCTGCAGAGGGGGAGGTGAGAGAGCATACGGAAGGGCTGGAGGCAGCAGAGTAGCCCAGAGCATGCAACCCGGAGCCTTTTGCTATGGGATTTCACTGGAAGTTACATATTTAGCTATCATTAAGGCTCTCTACCTCAGGTCTTGGAAATTCACACTCCCTGACCAGAAGTTTCCTACAGGCCCTCATTCAGCAATATCCTGACATTCATCTGTGTCTACTGATGTACAAGGTGGGCCCTGAACTTTGAAAATTGCAAGATTATAATCGTGGCCCCCTGCACATTAAATGCACCCAGCAGAATTTCAAGCCTTGCTTGCCTTTTTTTTTTTTTTTTTTTTTTTTTTTTTTTTTTTGCAGGGCATCTGTAGAAGACGGAGTGCAGCCAAGGCAATTTGCCTGGGGATCCTCTCCACTTTACTCCAACCTACTGTGTTTTCAGCAACCTGTGCTTGTTTCTTGATCCGAGCCAGGCTGTGATAGGGAAGGTGTTTTGGAAAGTCTCCTCCCATGGGCATTTGCTGCTGCACTCTTTACCAGGCTGTTGCTGGGCCCAGCATCCCCCCAGGGTTGCACTTCCTCTCTGCCCCATGAAATTGGGCAATTGGACAAAATGTCCCCTGACTATCAGTTAAATCATTCTGACCTGGCTTATGAAAAAAAATCACAGGTAGTAAACAGCTTTCAGCCCTTCTCACAGGGACCAGCTGCAGTCAAGAGCAATCCCAAGGTGAGGAATCATGAAGCAATACTGTGTCACTCACCATGAGGATCATCCCTGGTAGTGATGCCCACCAGTTCTGATGTCTTCGGCACGCTGCTGTCTACTGCTGGGACCTGCAGTGGCTGGTTGGCCTGCTGCTTCTTCCTTTGTAGGTATTTCTTACAATCCTCCTCTGCAGAAACACAAATCCAACCCAAAAAGCTCCTGTGATGACAGTTTTACACTACTGAAATTCTTTAAGAATGGGAATAGCTACTTCAGGGATCAGGGATGGTACGGGGGACCTCTCTGTTCTTTCAAGTACCTGTTTATGGATCTATTGTCCATACTCCCAGAATCCATATACAACACGCACTGTGGATACAAGAGGTCTTAATACCTCTACTTCCTGTTGTCACTGTTGTGCATTTTGAAGTATTTAAAAAACATCAAATGACTTGGGGGGCGATTCTTAATTAAAAGTCTTCATAGCTTTCCTTATCAGTAAACGTACACACACATTAGATGATGCCACTCTGTTGTGTTTTTTTAAGATGGTTTTAGAAGTAACAACAAGTGGAGTCCTGCGTGCACTGATCCCATCAGGGGGGCTGTGCAAAATTCTGTATGGCCCCTGAAACAGCCCTTATATTGTCCAGCCAAAGTGGAGATCCTCTTTTAGCAATCAAGCAAAGTGGACAGACACCTTTAAGGGCAAGAAAAGCTGTCGTGTTTGCTGCTGTGAACTTCCCAGGAGAAGAAAGTGATGGACACAGATCTATTATGAACAGAAGCATGTTTAAAAATGAATTACAAAGCTAAGCGTAAAGCCTTTGGAGAAATCAGAGAAAATGCTGCAGCCTCTGCCATCTACATAAGAACCTGAAAGCAAAAGTAGATTTGAAATAAGAAACAAAACTCCTAAGTGTCTTCCCGATTAGATTCAATATATAAATAAATTGAGTACCAGTTGCTCTGGAGTCAGGCTGAAACAGCTACAGATTTTACTACTGGAGCAGTGGGAAACAACATCAAAGCCCCTCCCGTAGCCAAGAAACCCCCTCTCTCTCTTGTCGTCCTTCCCAATGTGGTTTATTTAGCAGAGAAACAAATCCGCTGCGATCCTCCCTGACCAGATGCTTCAGATCTCAAAGGTTTCGTAACTGCAGCACAGTGTCTCCTCTCTGCCAGCTGCCTCATGAGGAGTGAATACTTCATGTCATATAAGCCAGTGTCTTTAAAATCATCATCAGAAACACTTTAAATTGGCAGAGTGATTCAGCATAAGACCTCAGCATGAAACAACATCTGAGTACACAGGCTAACTAGCAAATAAGAGTCAAACACAGCTCTGAAGGCCCATGAAAGGACCAGAATCAACACAGTGAGGTAGCAAGAAAGTCTCACAGAGTTGTCCTATCCCACCCAGCATGTACCCATTTGGTTGGCTCATCTGCCAACACGAAGGCATCCGCTGTCATCTGAGATATCCTAGAGCATCTGAGACATCTAGAATATGGTCTTGGATCTACAAGCCCCTTCGAGAGCCTCAGGGATATCCTGAGGCCTCTAAAACACCTTACGGTGCCTCTGGGCTGGCTGAACCATGCCCCAGATCTGCACCCCCTGCAACGGAAGCACGACTTGTGACACACGCAGACATCTGTGCGCAGAAACCTAAAAACTGGTGCTTTAACCTCTGAGCTGAAGCTTGCTCTAGGAGTCCTAACAGAGTACACAAAGATGCCTCTGGGATCAGGAAACACCATGCACAAAAGTGAAAGCAACTTTGCATTTTCTTTCCTCTTCTTCTGAGTTTCCTCCCTTCTGAGAGGAGGATGACTTCTGCCTCAGAAGGACTAATACCTTGGAAAGTTTATAAGAATACACACAGGGTATTATTTTCCTAAAATAACCTTCTGGCTTTGAACAATCTGTAGCTGAGAAGTTCCCCGAGCCAACACTTTTGCACTGAATAGCCCTCGATGAGAATCTCCCCAGAATTTGTCAAGTCTCCTCTTATCAGCATGACCACGAGCAAAACTCATGACTTCCCTGAGGTCCACATGCCTCCCACTCTTCCCGCTGTTGTCCATCAGTGCCTCAAAAAGACCGTCCACCCTGCGCCCCTCCAACGAGTCAGCTCCTGAACTTGGCATCGCAGTAAGACTAGGTGAACTACAGAAGCTCCGTGCAGGCCCCAGTTCTCCCACAGAACTGGAAACTTCTGCTATTTGTTAGGAATTTCAGGAGAAAGGAGACAGCTGTGGGTCACAGACCACGCTGCCCGACTCTTTTATTCCCCCAACAGAAGAACAGGTTTCAAAGTGTCTTCCTGATGAGGAAGAGGAGTAGGGGAAGGCCCCCCGTGGGCTGCTGCGGGGCTGTTTTGCACAGAGATATTTCTAGATCTTCACTTCCCTTAGTGACTAACAGGAAGTGAGAGTTTTTATTTCATCATCACCAACCCGCTCCACTTGGTTTCGCAGCGCCAGGTGCCGCGGGCTGCGGAAACACTTCGGCAAGGACCTTCCGCTTCGGATTACAGAGCTAATAACCGGCTTCTCCTCACACTCGCACGAGTCGACCCAGTACAGAACGTCTATAAAGCACAAGCTGCAATTCGGCACCAACGCCTTCCTATTTACAGTTTCTCACTGATTCTGTGCAAAACTTACTCCGTTTGCAAAGAAAATGGTTTTCCTGCCTGTCACCTGGCCCCAAGCAGCTCTGCACATCCCTCCAGCTCCCCTTCTGCCCCACATGTGCATCCCAACACGGCAGGTCACAAAACATACGCTATTTGGGCAAGTTTCTCCGGGCTAATATTGCCCGCAGCATCCTGCTATGAGCATTAATGCCGAGGATTTGGCGCCAGGCAGATCAGTTTGCAGAGCGGCAGAAATGCAGAAGTCGGGAACCCCTGATTTCCCAGGAGCTGCGCGTGTTACCCTGCGGCTCGGGGAGATTTCAGGATAAACAACCTCGCAGCTGGGAGGTTTTGCCGGTTTGAGGGCAGGGACGCGTCGCCCGCACCCCGCGCACGGGGGCCCTCCATGAGGGCGGCGGGGCCCCGCGCTTCGCTGTCTCAAGCAACATCGCACCCCCACCCCCCCCAAAAAAAGAAAGAAAAAGCGCAAAATGAACTCATAAATTCCTCACGAGCGTGGCAGGAGCCCCTCGCCTCGGCGGCGGGCGCGGCCCGCGGGCTCCCGCCG